>JAOPTO010001680.1:407822-447400 GCA_033822845.1 Tetrapedia diversipes
TGTGAGGGTTACTTTATTTCTTTTACAAAATCGTCTCTCGTTCGTACAATACGGTTTCTATCTTACTAAAACTGACTATGCCCTTTTCCTCATGCTTTTATGGGCGCATCCCCACTTTACACTTTCCCGAAAAACAAACCCGTCGTTGGTGCGGGCCTGGAAAGTGTAAGCGGCCGTGACCGAGCCTCGCGCGTACTCGGTCCCAACCCTTATTGGGGACCTCTGGTTTATGGTGGCCCTAATGAGCACTTTGGCCATCGTCACCCCTGATTATCTGGTTCCTCTTACAGAAGAATGTCGGAACAAAATCAAACTGTAGGAAATATTTATTGCATGTAAGTTAAAAACAGTGGAATCGCACTTTTTGGCATTTTTTAGCACGGAATATCAGGAGGGCTATCACGCCACTTGGAAATTTTCGATTGGGAAATAAGAAAGGGCCATGGCACTGAAACGGTTAATATAGTGAAATACAGTTTTTTGATTATTGAAAATATATCTTCACAAAAACGCATCTCTACCCAAAATTTTGCCGTTCTCGGCGGACATTGTAAATGAATTCCTACCCGTGTAGTAAGACCGGTACGTCTCAAAATTTGCCGTAGCCAAAGGGTTAAGAAATTATACAGAAGTACAAAATTCTTAATACGGTATTAAACTAAAAGTGCAAACTATAAGAGCTACCCGTAAAATTTTTAGGGACAGAGTATTTCAGCTTCATAAGCCCGTTTAAAAGCCGTAGAAATTTCAGCGTTGAACGGCTGTTTGAAAATTTTATCAGAAGCAAGCCCGAAACTTTTAAAGATTTAACCGTGAAAAATAAGTAAGTACGAGCCACAGCGGTCTCCCGTGGGAGCAATGAGACACTTTTAACTTTCGAAACCGGCGAGCTTCACCTCTTTTTTCAAGACTATAATTCTTTCGCGTCAAGAAAAAGAATACCTCACCGTATCTCGACCAACATCGATATTCTGTACAAGCCATGAAGGTATCACAGCGAATATAAATGTTCTTTTCCGCAGAAGATTGTCAACATTAGCAATAAATAATTTAACACGTTCCGTGCCACATGCACCATAAATGACATATTTATTTGATGCGCTAAAAACATATGTTTTATAACAAATTTAATTCTGTAAAATATATCTTCACCAAAACAATGAGGCATTATACAAAATGCAATATACAGTGACCCCAAAAAGTATTCGTACACTGTATTTCATCTGCTTCTGAAATTCTGATTTCAATGAAATTTTATGTGTGTACAGAGCATGGTCTATCCTGCGTGGAGCAATTTTTTTAGCGGCAAAATATCTTTTAAGGGGGCTGATAACAAATCTCAAAGTTTCAGCAATTTTTCACGCTTTAAATATAAACTTTTCTGTGTTCTTTTTTTATGGCAGGGCGATAGAATATTAAAAATTAAACATTTTCTATTTGAAAGGTTTTGCTTCATCAAGTGCCATTATAAAGTTATCTTTTAAAAATCAGAGAAAACTCAGAAACTTCAACGCTGGTTTCACCCCTTTAAAATGGCATTTAGATGAAAAGAAGAGATTAATTCATACGTATACTATTACGATTCTATATATCCACAAAGTTTTATCAAATACTTCTATTAGACTCAATATTTCAGGGTTAAACGAATTTATTTGTGACATAGTGTACGAATACTTTTTGAAGCCACTGTAGAACAAAGCACATAAATTTGTTTCATTGTTATGTATACCATAATTATTAATTACATGTAATGGTTGACTTTTTCAAAGCAAGGTATATTTATCTACGGCCCCATTTGTTAAATATTCTGTATCCCGCGTTTTTTACTTAACAAATTCGAATACAACAGGTTCTTTCTACTAATCAAAAATTTTCGGGCTGAATGACTTTTACAGTCGAACTGATCGCAGCGCCACGTGTACCATAAATGGTTCGCGGTGTGATAATTATTCTAAACAAGTTAATTACTTATGAATTGATGATGTAATGACATATTGTATGATAATATATCAATTTTTAGTCAAAACAATAAGTGGCCTGGAAATCATGTCGGACAAAAACGTCTTTGCACGGAACGTGTTAAACACAGTAACGATTAATGAAGTAGATACGTATTTGGTGTTTAAAGGAATTGGGAATGGGGTTTTATATTGCTAAATAAAATAAACTCTTATTTGTGAAATAATACTTAGATATTTATTAATACTTTTATATAGCACGAGGAAGGGCAATTATGACCGCACCTAGCGAGTTTTGTCACAAGACTAGCAGAACGCAGTGGTCGAAATTCTTACAACCCCGTCCGGGTCCTTCAGCCCCATTGTTCTGTTTCTCGATGTTTTCGAACTTTCTAAAATGCCAGATGTGGCTTAGCTTCTTGGAAGAAGCCCTTGAGAAAGTACGTTAAGAGAAAGCTGGTTTATCGTTAATTTTTGCTTCGTAGTATTTCTGTATTCAATTTCCAACAAAAGGGTTTAAAACGGGAAATACAAGTGGTGTTATTAAGATGAAATGTTAAACAAACTCGTGCGTCTTCATAAATGTAAATTATGTAATTACGTTTGATCGTGTTATTTGATTTTTCTAACCAAAAAACCAAGCATCACAAATAAGTGAAACACAATGTACGAATTTTTAAGATTCCGCGACTGTAGTTCTCGCATAATGAATTTGAAAATTTTATACTTCTAGAATATATTACATTCGTATGTTTGAGAATTTTTTAAAATGCCGTTGTATCTACGTCAAACTGTTTAAACATTCTACCCACAATAAAGTCCAACAATTTTAAAAACAAGTCTAGAAAATTTCAGTATTTTAGAAACGTTAGAAATATCCACCTTAGAATAAGGAATAGAATAAAATATACATGTACAACGAAACGTATGGTGTATCGAAGGAATGGTCGTGTTCCACGAAATTTCAAATGACAATGGAATAAGGAATTGAATGTACGGAACACGTTCCTAGAAATTTAGAGATATTCCTAGTGCCACATTTTCATTGCACTATAAAGACACCGCGTCATAAAAATGCCACCCATCCAGTATTACAGAATTTTACGTGGAGGAGTTTTATACATCAGACTGTTGCATTTCTAATATTTTCATTTTCGAACATTGAATTATTAAACATATTTCACGTGGGCCGCAAGTATTGCATAAAGAATTGTTCGAAACGAAAATACATGCAATATTCGAAAAATCTAACAATTGAACCATATATTAACCCTTTGCGCTTGAGAGGTGACTGTTAGTCACCAAATGTTAGTTTCGCAAATTTTTAGATTTCAGTTAGTTTATTAATCAGACTCAGCGGTTAAACAGTCATATATGTAAATTTTAGTATATCTCCTAACTAAACTAAACGACGTTTAATGTAGGCTATAATCTACTATAGTCTTAGTAAATATTTTGAATTTGAAAATTTTTGAAGTTAGTATCGTTAGACGACTAACAGTCACCTTCCAACTTCAAAGGGTTAAAATGAACACTAATCTATCATTAACAGAAAATCTTTAATTCCATACTAGGCAACATCATACCTTCTCACACTGCTCATTACTTCCCTTTTAGGTTAATTTTTTAATCCGGCAAGGTCTTAAAACCTGTTCCAAACCTAACCTTCAGATCAATCTTTTCTAATGCCGCCAACAAGAATAAAATACAATTTGTAAGCCATAGTTTAATTATAAAATTACATTACAATTTCTAAAGCTTAGTTTAATTATCAAATTACATGTCACTATATCAAGCCACTTCCTTTAATTGCAAGTTAAATCTCTTTCAAATGCTATAATATAGTAAAATCTAACCAACAAATTACACTTCCTTCTAAGCTTTTGATTTCGAAATGCAATCTAGAAATCTCAAATTTCTAAACTACCAAAGCCTTATCTAAACAAATTTCACTTCCTATCAAATTGTCCAACTCCAGTGCAGCTTAGAAGCCTTAAACCTTAAAAATCCTAAAACCTAGCAGGAACCTAATTTGAACCTACTCGAAATCCCCGCCTTTTTTTGAGGTCTACACTAATGAGAGGGAAGCATTGTTCCGATTTAAGATTCTGGCCGTTAACACGTTCCTTGCGTAAAATTTCTTCCCATACCGAAAAAAGCCTTTAAAAAATGGCATATTTTTAACAATATTTTGTCATATAAAATAAAAATGCTCGCTTTTTTGGTTTAAATTTATAAAGAAATATGCCTTTCTTTTAAATTTATGGTTTTAAATTACTGAAATATTGTATATTGTACCACAAAAAACATGTTTGTCTTAACACTTTATCGACCGGAAGCCTATTAATCGGCTTTTACATGCTTTCAATTAATCTGTAAATTTTGTAATGTTTCCTTACACGAAGGTGATTGTTTCGAGCGATATCGTACGTATACTGTAAACAGATATTAAACTATCAATTACTCGAAGAAAATCATTTTGATCAATTCATTAGCGATGCATCCGCGCCAAAATGAGCCGATCAGGAGTGCGTGTGCAATAAGTTACACGGTCGATAAAGTGTTAACCATAAAAAAAGGCCTGAACGAAAAGTCTTAACAAAAATGTTCGGCAGGGAACGTGTTAAAAGCATGTGTTGGAAATTCGCTCCACAATCTGGGTGTCTGTGGTCTCGCTCGAACCCAATGAAAATAGACATGCTGGAGAGCTTAAGGTGAACATCGGCGCAGGAAAAACTGTCCGTGTTGGTTTTCTCAGAAAATCGGACGAAATTTCTCGGGAAGTCAGCACGTGGAAAGAGTAACGTGGCTCAGTGTCGACTACAATACGGACGAACGCCTATTGATCCACAGTTTGAAATACCGGCAGTTTGCCGCGTGTACGGATTACAGATAAAGGTCAAGGCTTCAATCACGCAAATTAAGATTTTGTCAGTCGTTTCTCGAAACTATAATATCAAAATTAGAAATAATTAATTATTTACATAATCATTTACATTTGAATCTGAATTATTTAATGCCGGCGTTGCTGCGTTTTCTGATTCACACATCAAAGCAAAACACTCCTTATAAACAATACCTGGAGATTGAAGATGATGATGAATTTAATTTTAGAACTAACAAAGAAGACGAACATAATGCACTTGATAGAAGTGTAGTATCGTAATTAATTTTAGAACATAAGATAAAGTAAGGTGTGAACAGCGGGATTTCAGACCTGCTTGGGAAAAACCCTTGGCGACGCGCGAGGCCCTCGGAAAAATGCTCAAATATGGTTATACTTGAGGAATTTTTCCGAGGTACGTGGTGGGAGAAAGGCCAAGGGTTAGCAACAGTTTTCGCTGGTCGAGTAGAGTTGAATCGGACGTTATACCGAATAGAGTTGAATTAGACGTGACACCGTGTAGAGTTGAATCGGACGTTATACCGAATAGAGTTGAATTAGACGTGATACCGTGTAGAGAGTTGTTAATTAAGTAAATTAAGTAAAATTTGTACATAGCATTGTAATTATATTCCTATAATCAATAAATAAATATTATTATTATTGTAACACCACAGAAGTTTCATTAATTTTGATCTTCTCCTCTTCAGGTAAAGATTTGCCATGTGAAAGGCTTTTAGTTTTAGTGTTTTTCTATTTTATACTAACGAAACCACTACAACAGAGAATTTATAGTACGAAATGCACTAATGCATTTGGATGCAACGATTGTTTGTAGTCGACTAAAATTAGTGTTTTATAATTTTGTCTTACTAGGAAATCAAAGCATTGCATTTCTTGAAAGTGCTTCTGTATTCGTTTACATCATGATAGAGTTCGAGAATTACTACTGTAGTATTCTAATTAATTTTATAGAGTAAAAGAAAGTGAGGGATGGACAGCGAAAGTTTAGGCCTGTTTGGGGAAAACCCTTGGCGACGTGCGAGGCCCTCAAAAAATGCCCAAATATGATCATGTTTTTGGAATATGCTCAAATATAGTTATACTTGAGGGATTTTTCCGAGGTACGTAGTGGGAGAATGGCTAAAGGCCAGCGACAGTATTCTCTGGCCAAAAAGAGCAGAGTTGAATTAGACGTTGTAGCGTGTAGCAGAGTCGTGCGAAGAGTAAAATTTATACATAGTATTGTAACTATATTTCTGTATTCATAGCAATAAATAGATATTATTATCACAACACTACACTACTGTTCCCTGCGTTCATCTTTCTTGATACAAGCTTGTACATACGCTTTTAAATGTTTCATGATTTTGTTCACCAGTGTATATTTCGTGACAATATTCGCTGAACCGGGTATAAAAGTGTATGGAGATACGAAATGTCGTATACCCGAGGGATGAGGTAAAGTTTAGAAGATTTGGGCGATTTTTAAATTTTCCTGATCCGTTAACACGTTAACTGCCACGCGCATTTATGCGGAAATCCTGATTAGGCCACGCGCGTTGCTTATACGTGGTGTGTTCAAAAAATACCCGGAATTTTTTTATTTGGCGGACTTGGAGAGTCCGATTGTCAAAATTTTTTTTTATTATGTTGGTACACATGCCCCTAAAGTGTAATAAAATTCATAGCTATGTTCATGGTTTACTTTGTCTGTGGCAGCCACTAAGGTTCGACGTGTTTTTATGAGCTCGGCGATTTTCCTTTGTTAATAGGAATGGATCAAAGAATTTGTATTAACTTTTGCGTAAAAAATGAAATAAAGTGTAACAAAGTGTGTGAAATGTTAGAAAAGGCCTATGGTAAGTTTGCTATGAAAAAAACAAGTGTTTACGAGTGGTATAAGCGGTTCCAAGATGGCCGTGAAGACGTTGAAGACGATGAACGCCCGGGACGCCCCAGCACATCAACAACCGCTGAAAACATAGAAAAAATGAAAGAAATGGTTATGAACGATCGCCGAATCACAATCAGAAAAGTCGCTGATGATGTTGGCATATCAATTGGCTCATGCCATGAAATTTTTTCGGGTGTTTTGGGTATGAAACGTGTGGCTGCAAAATTTGTTCCAAAATTGTTGAATTTCCAACAAAAACAGCGGCGAATGGAAGTTGCTCAGGAGTCATTAAATGATGTCAACAATGATACAGAACTACTAAAACGTGTTATAACAGGTGACGAAACATGGGTTTACGGATATGACGTCGAAACTAAGGCTCAATCGTCCCAGTGGAGGCATTCTGGATCGCCAAGACCGAAAAAGGCTCGACAAGTGCGTTCGAACGTCAAGGTTATGCTTACTGTGTTCTTTGATTTTAATGGCATTGTGCATCATGAATTCTTGCCACAAGGTCAAACAATCAATAAGGAGTACTACCTACAAGTTCAATGCCGTTTGCGTGAAGCAATCCGAAAAAAACGCCCGGATTTGTGGAAAAGCAATTCATGACTTTTGCATCACGATAATGCACCTGCTCACACTTCATTGCTTGTTCGAGAATTTTTGACCAAAAACAGTACTGTAGTGATGCCCCAGGCCCCATATTCGCCAAACATGGCTCCGTGCGACTTTTTCCTATTTCCAAAAATAAAGAAAACCTTAAAAGGCCGTCGTTTCACAAGCATAGATGACATTAAAAGCGCATCGCTGAAAGAACTAAAGGCTATCCCAAAGATCGAATTCGAGAAGTGTTTCAAGGATTGGCAGAAGCGCTGGCACAAGTGCATAATATCTGATGGGGACTACTTTGAAGGAGACAACATTAATGTAGACGAATAAATAAATATTTCTTTCAAAAAACGAAAATTCCGGGTATTTTTTGAACACACCTCGTAAGTACGTATTGCGATACTGTGGTATAGCAATGTCAAGCGCACTTGTAAGATTCAAACTTACTCGATGTAAATGTGTAAATATATTAGGGCATTGTTCCTTATTGCAGTAAAACTCAATTCAACACTTAAAACAATGTAATTTTTTAGTTTCATATCGCATTTTATACCATCAGTTATCGGTGACTGACGCGGCCTAAGCGGAAAATTCAGTGTCAGTCACCAGTGACTGACGTGGCAGTTAACGTGTTAAACACGTGCTCTATATTATCCTTAGCGCCAATCAAGGCAAGATCAACAAAATTCGTCCCTAATCGAGCAAACGTTATACAGGGTGTTCGGACAGCCCTGGGCTTAAATTGAAAGAGTAACTCCCTGAGACATTCTAAGACGAAAATCAAGAGTAACGATTTTGCGTTTGAGGCTTTGTTTACGAGTTGTAACTAGTTAAAGATATCGTTTAATCCGGACCGTTCGACACTTGAGAGCGGGTAACCGAGGCAACTCGGTCGGTAACGTCGCTGAGTCCACAGTGATGCTCAAGCGTCGAACGGTCCGGATTAAACGATATCTTTAACTAGTTATAACTAGTAAACAAAGCCTCAAACGCAAAATCGTTACTCTTGATTTTCGTCTTAGAATGTCTCAGGGAGTTACTCTTTCAATTTAAGCCCAGGACTGTCCGAACACCCTGTATAGCCGATCTAACTACAACAGAATCCACAGTTTCAAAGAAGCTTTCAATAACTTAATTCTTGATTGTACGCGAGAAAATGGTACTTAATCGAAAAGGGGGTTGTGGGCGCGCAGTTTAATATAAATTGAATGAAGCGCTTCTGGTTTTATGAAGAAGGAGAGATGACTAAATTTATTGGCCATAGTGTATCATCGGACGAAAGACGTTTCCGGTGAGCATTGACAGAAATAATCACTGAAAAACATCCTCCAGCGCATTGTCATGCACGCCAGTGCCATCTGCGCTATATCGATTGTTTCTATGCTCTGGAATAAATTCACGGCAAAATATCTTGGTTTCCCTCTCATCGAACAGTTCATAACTAATCGCTGCCATCGCTCTCGGTTATCCTGTGAGTAATATTGTTTTCTCACATTCAATTTCGAACGCCTATGCAATAAATTTGATGCTAGATCGCCAATTTGTTTCGCACGGCGAAACATGAGCTTTGTTGAAATTCAGTTTAAGGGATGTTTTTATTTCTGTACTTAACCGTTTGCGTACTACGAGTCGCTTTCGTGCTCTTCCGATTTCCTGTCGAGAAAACCCAGCATTTGACAAATCCAGACAATCGACAGAGCGCTCACAATTTATATAATATAGTAATAATATATAAATAATAGTATGGAATATTAGTACAGATAATCCTCCTATAACACGGTAGATAGGTTCCTAGAAAATGTCGTGTTGTGTGAAACCGTGTTGTATGAGACCCAGAGCCAGTACAAAAAGGGGGGTTACGTTCCGAAAACTTATTAAAAATATAAATGTTTTTACAACACAAAACAAAAAAAAAAACAAAAACATTTTGTATTTAATACAACTTTAATTTAATAAATTTCTTCATCGTCGCTACTCAGTATAATCAACCGAAAATGTTTTCTTGGTGGAACGATATCGCCTGCATTTTCAGAACTTTTTTTTCATTTAAAGGTGTTGCATCTTTTTGCTTTTTAAAAAAATCTATAATTTCACTTTACTTGCTGGTTCTTACTAGGTCATTGTAAATTTCTCAGTATGGAGCTAAACAGTTTTGCAGTTCCTTTTTGAATTTTCGACTTCTTTCAGCGGAAGGGTCTGCATTCAAGAATAATGACTCGACGTTTTCAGTTAACCTTAGGTCTTCTTGTAATTTAAAAAAAATTAAATTATTAACTCAAATAGTTAAGAAGGAGCAGCTGTAGAAGTACAGTGTTGTACAAAGATTTTTACAATTTTCTTACCGTGTGAGAGCGAAACCGTGTTATAGGATACCGTGTTGCAGGAGGGTTTCCGCAATTTATGAATCGTGTTATAGGATTCCGTGTTGCAGGAGGGCTACTATATATATATTATTTTATTTCATAAAATAGTAAGTTACAAATTAAAAGTATGAAAAATTTGAAGAACAAATGATACTTCGACATATGTATAATCAAGGGAGCGCTCTCGCCCTCCTCTTTGGTGTTTTTCTACCGTGTTTTTTGAAAACCCTCCAATACCCAAGTGGTTAACTTCGAGGAGCAGGTATCTAACTTGTTGTTTTGAAACGTCGAGTAACAATATTGATGTTTTCTGATCTGTGAAATATATACAAAGTAAACTTTGTTTTTCGATGATGTCAACCGTGTAAACTGTCTGCCAGAAATTTGTGATCTCTTTTGAAAAGTCAGTATAATAAAGCAATCATTAACAATGTTTTTCCACATATTAATACATTTTCGGCTGAAAAGTTTCCCAGGTAACGTAATTTTAAGTATCATTTTCTGTTCAAAGTATTACTTTATTTCGCTTACACTGCAAAGCATTTATTATTTGAGATAATACATCATTCTTTTTTTTTTGTTAATTTTAGCCAACACTGTTCGAAAGTCACGCGTACTCCTTCGTAACGTGACTCGTCGCATTCCTTATCGCCATTTTTCCGACATAGCCGCGCGTGCATGAAATCTCTTTTCCCAACGCGAGAATAAATCGCCCCCTGAATTACCGTGGTTTCGATCCTTTTTTATTCCACTCCTTTCCTCAATCTCTCTCTTTCTCCCTAACAATCTTTCTCTTCGTACTTGTCTACTGTACGATCGTCGCGATAAGCAAACCTTTCATTCAGAATGAAGTAATTAATAAAGTTGTAGGGTACACCACTTCTGTTACAATCTTTCAGAAATTTCTGTAATTCGCCATAATTGACTTGTCGCTGATCGTATTCGTGTTGTCGCGTGAGCTCCATAAAGGTAATACCGGAGAAATTCGATGCAGAAACTTCAGGTGAGGTTAAATTACAGAGGTGATAACGGAAAGGGCTGACATTTTATGGAATCTTGTAGTTGACGAATCAAAATACAATTAAAAACGACATTGCTCTAAAAATAAGTCTATTTAGAGCAACGATTGGAATAGAATGGCTTTACGAAACAGTCAAAAGGGCTTGAAAAATGTGTAAAATATCACTAGTAAAATATAAATTATGTAGTATCGTAATTAATTTTAGAGCATAAGATAAAGTGAGGTGTGAACAGCGGGATTTCAGACCTGCTTGGGGAAAACCCTTGGCGACGCGCGAGGCCCTCGGAAAAGTGCCCAAATATGGTCATACTTGAGGAATTTTTCCGAGGTACGTGGTGGGAGAAAGGCCAAGGGTTAGCGACAGTTTTCGCTGGTCGAATAGAGTTGAATTGGACGTTATACCGAATAGAGTTGAATTGGACGTTATACCGAATAGAGTTGAATTAGACGTGATACCGTGTAGAGTTGAATTAGACGTGATACCGTGTAGAGAGTTGAATTAAGTAAAATTTGTACATAGTATTGTAATTATATTCCTATAATAGATAAATAAATATTATTATTGTAGAGTATGTTTATTTGCTTGTACTGCGATAGATTACACTGTGATGGACTGACTGATAGATCGAATGTATGACTGTGATAGATTGAATGTAACTGATAGATTGAGTGATAGATCGAATGTATAACTGTGATTGTGACTGTTAACTGTGACTGTTAGATTGGGTCGCGCCCAGCGAAGTTTGTGTTTTATATTCCCTGAACGCGTCGAGAAGGGGAAAATGTGGTGACATGGAAGGGACTCTTTGCGAGTGTTTTCCGGATTCTAATAAGGCTGCAATCAAACACCCGTGGTAATGACGATCGGCTGGCCGTTTGGGGCTAATGACGGGCCGATGTTCAGGCCCTGTTGTAAAGTGTTTGATGCAGCCCCTTAGAATACCCGCAGAGTTTCCGTGTCCCCACATTATTATTGTAACACTACAATTATAATATTTACAGTATGAAATTTATTCCACTCTATGCTTAACACTTTGCCGGCCGCACATTCATCGAATCACGCAGGTTCTATTCCTCGTCAACGATGATATTTACGCAATCGTTCGTAATATAAGTGGTTTCAATATAATTGTTATTAAAGAAGGCGTTAAGATAACTGTTGCACCATTTTTATTGCATAGTCTTATATTTTTAACCCATTCGTTACGGCAGTCCGCTCCGCCGAAGTGATTCCACTGAACGGGCCGCCGCGCCGAAAAGTGTACACATTGCACTTTGGTAGTCTTCGGTGAACGCTAAAACGTCGTTCAACACTACCTTGAAATTCTCTTATATGTACACTTTTTCAAGAGCTACTTAACAACTGTTTCGTCATATTATATGAGAAACTTGAAAATGAATATATTTTAAAGCATGTTCAGTTATTTTAATATTTACAGACTTCGCTATTATTATAAATAAAAATACAATTTATGGTAATTACAACACCAAGTTATAATCCTTGGTAATTTAATTCGGTATGGTAAATTTTGAAACAAGGATCCACGTATAAACCTACGTTACAACAGGTCGTCGCATATATGCAGTAACGAAAGGGTTAAATTATACAAACATCGAAATAAAGCATCATCACTGACGAAAAAAAGTCACGCGTACGTGACAGCAGCCGACAAAGTGTTAAAGATATAGAAACAATTAAAAATTCATAGTTCGAACACCCGATGTTTACCATTTTATATCCTCACATCATAAATATAGATGGCTGCTAAGGTATTAGGTATTACATTTATCTTTGCATCTATGCACCAGTTAATAAATAGCACATACAAAGAGTTTTCTATTACAGTAGTGGACAAAAGTTTAAGACCAAAGGATCAGAGAAAATAAATTAGTTAATTAATAAGAAATAATGGTATAAATAAAATTTGTATTCTATGCTAATCAATAAACAGTGTTCTACCATAATAACGATAAAAAGGAATAGATAAACAATATTTGTGAACCATAAAATTATGTTTTACGTTGTCCTGTCGTCTTAAACTTTTGTCCACTACTGTATTTGATGATACTTTTATGTAACTATTATGTACGCACTTTCTGTCATTAGAATCAAATATCGTGTTGAATTAACACTATTTCTACCACGATTTTCTGTATACCTATTTTGACCAAAAGGTGTCTTTTGACACCTTTGCGTTTGAATGCAAATAATGGCAAAAACTGTCGGGATTTCAAATTATCAGTTAAATATAGATAATTTGAGCAATATAACGGGAACAATAGTTAAAAAATATTACCTTCTTCATTTTTTTTTATTTTTATTAGAAAGATAATCAAACATTGTAATATCATTAACTTAACGAACTTTCAGTCTCATATATAAAAATTCAATCTTTGTAACAAAAAAAAAAACAATAATCATAAAAACAGCATTGTAATAAAATTTTTTCGTTATTCAATACCACAGTTTTTACAAATCAATGGTTGCTCTACTAAGCACTTCCCACATGTATACTTTTCGCAACGCAAGCAAGTTCCTGTTGCTCTATTACCTGAGCAATACTTTATTTGGCACTTTTTTTGTCTACTTGGAAAGGATGTGGTTGGCAAAATGCAACATGGCGAAAAACAAACAAATATCAAAATATCTTCCGTTACAACTGAAATCGGGATTCCCTAATCAGATTACAATTGATATGATGCTGCAAAATGGTGTTGATATTTATATGTAAAACGGTTTAAAAGTAGACACTGTTATGAAATCCTTAAGGTGTCAAAAGACACCTCATGGTAGAAATAGGTATACTATATGCACATTTTTAGATGCAGGATGAGCTGGAGAAAAATGATATCGCTGAATTAATTTAACAACTGTTGTACGAAAAGTCAAAAAATTAGTTGTAGAGAAATGATTAAATTTAGAGAATAATGTTAAGTTAAAATTTGAAAGGTGTCTTTTGACACCTCTTGGTAGAAATAGTGTTAAAATTACGGGTGTGCGCGAGCATTTCAATAGCTTCAGTTGCTTTAATGATGTACAGTAGTGGACAAAAGTTTAAGACGAGAGGACAATGTAAAATATAATTTTATGGTTCGCAAATATCATTTATCTATTTATTTTTATCGTCATTATGGTAGAACACTATTTATTGATTAGCATAGAATACAATTTTTATTTATATTGTTATTTCTTATTAATTGATTAATTAATTTTCTTTGAACCTTTGGTCTTAAACTTTTATCCGTTACTGTACTTAACCCACGACGTATTCTTAAAAGATATTCATCGAAGTCGCATTCCACAGAATTTAACAAAGTTACAACTCTAACGATGGTCGATAATGAATTTTCGATGTTTGGCATCCTTGCACCGAGCTATTACTGGATAATACAAATCTATCTATTAGCTGTGCATGAATTACATTAATCATGCATATGAACGTTCACGATAACGCCTGTTCATGAGTGTTGATCCCGTCAGAATTTCCAATCAAATATAATTGTTCGCGATTGAATGGCTCGAAAGATACGAATTGCATCCTCTCAATTGTACATTGAAGCAGAGATATGTATTCGGTTTTGCTCGGCTAGCGACGAAGAATCGATTATTACTAAACCAATACAATTCCGTAGGGGGTGGTTCATCAGTGAATTTTTAATACTCCTCTTCACATATTTCTTTTGTGGAACATCAGCTATTATTTTCATTAATTAATTATATTTTATTTGTAATTGATAATTAATTATGGTTTAGACGAAGATTTTCGTTCCATGTCTCAATTTTCCTTTATCTCCCGCGTTTAAGCTGCGAAAGGTAAAGTACAATCTGCTTTTGTAGTGATTAGGAATTGATAAATCGGCTACTTCTCTAACTTCTTCATCAGCTGTTTCGTTTTCTTCGATTCCAACGTAGGAGAAAATTCAGATTACTGTAATCAAGTTGTTTTTCAAATTACTTTAATGTGGGATTCCTGACATTCTTAGAGGATTACTCTGTTTGACTATTATCAATTTTGAATTGATGAAGATGCAAATATCTTTGTTTGCTGAAGTAATATGAAATATTGTAAAATATTTAATTAAAACTTTCATTGTATATAACAAATATTTCAGACTTTTGTTGAATCCGGTTAAAATCTACATGATTTTATGAATATAAGCGATTAAAGATAATGGAAAAAGTGTTTGAATCTTGTTCGTGTTTCTACGAAGCAGATTGCGAAATAATCTTCCTTATTTATGTATATAAGCAGACGAAGGCTGGCTAATATCGAAATCATATCTCCGACTTCCAAATTAGAACGAAATTAAGAAAAATAAGAATAGCTAGTAACTAAAAATAAATTTAGCAAATTGAGCTCATAAAAATGTACCGTAACGTAATCTTCACAGACTCCCACTGGTAAAGTCTTCCTATTATCCGCCGGAAACGGACGAAAAATACTAATAACCTTTCATCCTGCGACGGGATTGAAAAGACCAGGGCGGACAATAACAAAGGTATTTGGCGTTACTGCACTCGAAAATCCAGCAGATTGCATTTTGGCCTTCCCTCCACTTAATCCTCTGTTCTGACTGCGAAGAAAGTCTCGAAAGTCCAGAAGGGAACTCCTCCAAGTTTTCCCAGCCCGATTTCCGGCGCACCAGTCGCAACTATCGGATATTTACACCGCCATTGCTGGCTGATTGCGAGTGCGCGAAGAATGAGATCGAGTCGAGTGGATCATTAAAGGAGCAAGTGAACGACAGGTGGAAAGTGTCGCTTGGAAAAGCGACTGGGTGCGAACGGAAGGTGGCAAGGTTGGTGAACGAGCAACGAACGAAAGAGAGATGGAGAACACAGCGTGTTGTAAGGGTCACGATATATTACAGTTGCTAGAAAGAGAGAGGAGACAGTCGAACGTAACTTTCACGTTGCTCTCTAACGATTGACGTCTCTACTCCAACGGCTTCTATTTCTTTTGTGCTCGAACGAGATTCCCTCGTTTCCATCGCAACCCTTCCGTCAGCCTTTTTTCTCGCCCTTCTGCCAACCGGTCACCGTTGGAAATAAAAGCAAATGGTTCTTTGTTCGAGGGAAAGGTAAGTGAGGTTTGGTAGGCGTGGAAAAATAATTGGAGACTGGAATAGAACCAAGTGTGAGTTGTTAGGAATCATGTACATATGTTATGAGTGAATGTTTCTTTGAAGCATTTTATAAGATATTTAGGTCAGTCTCTTTATTCCTGTAAAAATAGAGGAGTTGAATTAAGTTAACTCGCGTGCAGTGTTTCAGTAAATCTGATTCAGAACTAAAATGGAATGTTTAATAATTTTGTGTTTTATATACCAATATTGACTTCCATTAGTATCTTATAAAGAACGTATGTGTTTTGTATGTGTGAATATTGTCTAACAAATATCTCGATTATACCAAAATTATACAAAATTTTAGTATTTTATTTTTGTAGGATAGGAGGGTAATAACTTATGCCTTTTACACAAAGTTATAAACGAATCTGTGAACAATCCTAGCATTACTATGATTATTGATTTGAATATTTCGATACGCTCGTCAAAAGCTCATTTGTTATTTAAACCTTGTCTATACCTATCCAATTACGGTAACATGGATCCCATTAATAACTAACGCTACTGTAATAACGTTGACTTCTTTGATCGAAATCATACTGCATTCAAAACCAAGATTTATAATACCTTGCACGTGAGATATTAATTAAATCCTGAATGTTTTATTATACACATGAGCGATTCTAAATAATAATATTCTGAATAATTACATATATATATATATAATTATGTAACAATTCAAATTAGCGTAAAAAATAGGCTATCCGGGCCACTCACGAAATAAATAAACAAATGAATAAATAAATAAATATATTATTGTTATTCAAGTTGTGACATGTAGCATTCTTAACGGTTTTAAATGTTACATTTCTCCAATTCCTTTTCTTCAAATTGTCCAATAAACTTTTAATCGACCTTATTTGCAGTTTAATCGAAGTGTTTGAGTTACTTTATCTTTCTTATGCATTTTGTATGTATCTTTCTTGGAAATCATTTCTTCACAGCTTTTATTTTTATTTGAATTACAGTACATTCATATTTTCCAATGATGAATTGTTTTATCAATACTTAAATGAATAAGGTAATAAATACCTTTCATTGTGCCTGTAAAATATCTGCATCTTTCGATAATAAATCGCGTTAATAAATCACGTAAACGAAGTTAATAAATCACGTTATAAAGCTGTAAATACTCGATTCTGAAGAGTCGCTTCTTGCATAATCCTGGAGACATAACAGAAAACCGTCCCGTTCCGATTCGACGGCATCGTAATTCTTTAAATTAATTAACATTCGGGATGCGTGTTTGTGCACGAAAGGGACTTCGATTCGTTACTGGCCGTCCAAAGAACGACCCTGCAGAATTTAAAATGGCAGTATTCGATACGAATAATTACGTTACAAATAATATCCTAGTAATCAAGCCGTTGTTATCATTCGCTGTCCGGGAAAAAGGAAATTATATACAGTGGCTCCAAAAAGTATTCGTACACTACATTTCAAAGAGATTCACCTAGTCCTGAAATTGTGATTTCAATGAAAGTTTGCATGTATACATATAGAGCATAATGGGTTATACATGGAGCAATTTTTTTTCTCGACGAGAATCGTTTTTGGGAGGTTAAAAGTTAGCCTCAAAGTTTTAGCGATATTCTTCATGTTTTGAATACAAGTTTCTCTGGAATCTTTTCCTATGACTGAGTGATAGAAGATTAAAAATTGAACATCTTTTATCCGAAAGGTTTTGCTTTATCACACACCATTACAAAATTATATTTAAAATACGAAAAAAAACTATTGAAATCATTAATCTTGTTTTTACCTCCTTAAGATGGTGTTTTAATAAAATAAAAAATTAATCCATAAACATACTATTACGTTCCACATATTTATACAATTTTATTAAAAACTTTCATTGAAATCAGAACTTTAACACTAAACGTACCGGCATTGTTTTATACCTAATCTTACCATAGGGGGTCATTTGACCCCTTACGAAATAAACGTTGATTTTTCGTAAAAAATTCTTTATTTTGTTGTAGTTTTAGATATTAAATAATTTTATTAATCACATTACACTTGTCCGCTCGCAACGCCTTCGCTCTCCATTCGCGTCTCTTACTCTACTGACTCATACCTCGCCTTTTGTTACACCGGTTCACGCGCTCTTTCTTGCTCTCTCACTCATTCCCTCTCATTCTTTCCTCACTCAGCCTATCATTCGCTCCATTACAAACAATCTAATTACCCATTCGTCTTTTTGAAATCTCTCTCTCTCTCTCTCTCTCTCTCTCTAGATCACTACAATTTATTAACCCTTTGACTGCTACGGGCGCATATATGCGCCCAGCACAAGCCGTCGATATAGACTATGGGCGCACATTTGCGCCCAGCACAAGCCGTCGATATAGACTATAGGCGCACATGTGCGCTCGGCGACGGCTTTGATCATTTACTGCTGTCTTACTGAATTTCTCAAGAAATTATTTTATCATATCCGTGTAACACTCAGAAACAACATACCTTGTTGCTTATCAACAAGAAAAATCTCATTTATTTCGTCAGTTTTCCCTATATCTTAAATTCGTTTCATCTGTTCATCTGCCATTTGACAAAAGTTATGTATGGTTTGGAGTTCGTTTTGTACATTTCATTTTATATATTTTATAATACATTATAATTATCAAATTATGGCGTTTTAAAACTTTACCCTTGACGAATAAATGATATATATTGAAGATAAAAAAATATTTAAAAAATTGAAAAATATTAATTTTGGAGTGGATAAAGTAACAGTAATTTGATTCTGTACAATATTACAATTGAATACACCGCCGAACAGATTCAGATTGCGTGAAAAAGTATTCAGTCCCCAGCGACAGTTAGTGCCGGCTGCACGCCGTCGACGCGAAGCGTTTCGGCTCAGAGTCTTCCGCAGTCAAAGGGTTAAAGGAAATAATTCGCAATATTTTTGTAGGCACTGATCTTTACTCTCTGACTCTCAATATAGGACCGCACTTCTTTTTCGTTTAGTTATAGACAACGCGTTTGAAGAAGCGTTACTTGTGAATCTCCAATAAGAGTCCTTTTTGTTTACGCGTTACGTCGTATATAGACCCGATTGGGTCTCGTTCAAGTGCTCACCACCGAAACCAAACATACGTATCAGATTCAGATAAATGAAACTATAACTTGAGAAGTGTATTCGAGTTCAGAACTAAAGTTCCAGTTGGAGAACTGCAGAAAAATATGTAAATTTCGTAAGGGGTCAAATGACCCCTCGTGGTACATGCGGTGTGAAATGAATTTTTCTCGGTAAAAAATAAGCTAAGAGAAAAACGGAAAGCAAAAAATTGTACAATCAGGTAATATAAGAATTTACAGAAAGTCGGATGAGCGAAAGAAACAACAATGAATGTACAATTTATAAAGTAAATTTGAAAAGGGGTCATTTGACCCCGTTTGGTACGTTTAGTGTTAAGGTTAAATGAAGTTATTTGTAACGCAGTGTACGAATACTTTTCGGAGCCACTGTACGTAACCACGATCATCACTTTGATTGAGCTCTTGTTTGTTACACGAAGCAAAATAAAAACCAGGGTAGATTTACTGGTTGATCATGGGGGTTGTTCTTGAGAAATAAATGTTTCGTGATTAGAAATTTACGAACTGATTGTTGACAAAACTGCAATTGTTTAGGAAAATGATTTCTTTTTTATTTATGAAGTGATACTGACTTAAGGTTATATACCATTTAGTTTTATTGAAATGAATTGAAAATGAGTTATGCAGTGCTCGGTTACATTTCTCACTAATGTTTAGTGTGTTCCTGGTACTGAATCTCATAAACTCACTGTTACGTTCTAACAACATTCATTTTATATTCATAAAACTTCAGCCGTAATTCAAGGGTATATTTGGAGACAGCATCATTAAGGCTAAATAATACCCTTTTTAGCAAACGTACTTATTGCCATGCCAGTTTCGGGTTTTTCCCATTTTTTCTATGTTCCTTCGATTTGGCCTGGCTTCCTTAAAAATTTCAGGTAGTTTACGCGATTAAGGTTATCCTCGGTACATTTTACTTTCAACCGATGAAACAAAATATACCTGAAGTCGCTGGAAACATTTTCGACAGTCGACAATATCTCCCACCCCAAAAAGGGAACCAAACACTCCACTCCGGACACCTTTATATAAGCGCATAACATCCCTTCAGCGACAGAGATTTTTTAAAAATACATTAAACAGTAACGTTTAACCACGCTCGTGTAATAGAAATATATTCAGTTCCTTTTGTCTAAAAACATCAATCATTTCTTGTACTGTACCTGCATCAACCTCAAATATTCGAGTGTCTAAGTTACCACTCGAAGTGAACAACGTTTAATTTTAGAAATTATTAAACTCTATGTGCGCCCTGTACACTCACAAATTAAAACCCATCAACTTACAAATTAATCGATAGAATTTTATTTCATTTTTATTTTATTTTTATATCATTTTATTTAAACGGGGGGAAACAAACCAAAAATTAAAAATTTCTTAATTTCTTCCCTTTTTTTTGAATTTTTCTATGGTGCTCACATTCATCAATCAAGAGTCTTCGCTTCAGTTCGTTTAATTCGTTTAGAGTACCAAGCGTTGTCGGATAAACGACACGAATTTATGCTCGAACCTACGAAAAACTGTTGTGAATTCCGTTGCAAGTGTCTACCTCCGCAGAAGTAAATTTTTTACCGCGAACTTGTGTCACTCGGCTGCATCGGTGTTAAAGCGTCGCCTTAAATCTTCTTGGACAGAAGGCCAGTCTCCTGACGTGAGGGTAATTTAAGACAATCTATCGTTTTAATCTAGAAAACAAGAATTACGAGCGTTCAAGCTTGTCCCGCAACATTATTCTCCTGTACAACTTACATGAGACTACTTTAAGGTGTCCCATTCTTAATAAATAATTGTAGGAATGCAATCGAGTGGACGCGAGTTTAGGAAAGCCTGAAAAGTGCTTAAGTTGGGCGATTGTCGTGTGAACGCAGTATGTTTGGACTCAAATGTTTCTAAGGCGTGAAAGATGAGCATTTTAGAAAACGTTGCGACTAAGAAATTCTGGGTGGTCGTGACCGAATGCATCGAGTGAGAAAGGTTGACAATTAGAATGAAAGGAAACAAGTGTTTGGAAGAATATATGACGGGGAAAATGCGAGCGCGAGTCAGAAAGTATTGGACGGTGAAGGCAGAAAGCTTTTGACTAACGTAGAAGAAAGGTTTTGATTGTGAACGTAGAAAGAGTGTCGAAGTTGCTAAGTTGTAAAGTCGTTTAAGTTGTTTTTGTTAAATTGTTTTAACCCTTTGACTGCGGAAGACTCTGAGCCGAAACGCTTCGCGTCGACGGCGTGCAGCCGGCACTAACTATCGCTGGGGACTGAATACTTTTTCACGCAATCTGAATCTGTTCGGCGGTGTATTCAATTGTAATATTGTACAGAATCAAATCACTGTTACTTTATCCACTCTAAAATTAATATTTTTCAATTTTTTTAATATTTCTTATCTTCAATATATATTATTTATTCGTCAAGGGTAAAGTTTTAAAACGCCATAATTTGATAATTATAATGTATTATAAAATATATAAAATGAAATGTACAAAACGAACTCCAAACCATACATAAACAAGAGCTTACAACAACAAAAAGACAATAACAAAATTAATAGTGCATCAATTATGGGCCGTATTTTATATAAGGGGTCATTGCTTCTTATGTTGTTATCATTAAAATGTAGCATTTGTAATAAAATCATGAATCTGTCTCGTGCCATAATTTTGCGAAACATGTTGGTCTTTATTAATTCGTCAGTCGACCAATACTCATTTAGTGTTAATTTCTTCGTCCGTGGCATTAACATTATAATGGCCAAAAATCCATACATCTCACCTATTGATGTGGGTTTCCAGGAATTAATCCGGGAGTGTGTCTTAGGCGAAGTATTTCCTTTTATATATGTGAAATAATTGTTCGTTTCTTTTACTATATTAGACACTAAAATAAAATAAAAGACCAAGGTATGTTGTTTCTGAGTGTTGCACGGATATGATAAAATAACTTCTTGAAAAATTCAGTAAGACAGCAGTAAATGATCAAAGCCGTCGCCGAGCGCATATGTGCGCCCAAAGGCCACAGCGATAGTTTTCGCTGGGCGCATATATGCGCCCATAGCAGTCAAAGGGTTAAATATACATTTATTAATATTCTAATCAATGATCTTTCGATCTACTAAAATCATTAAGATAGAATTTTCCTATATAATTAAAGTCAAAATATATGATAGAATGCGATGTATTAAATATGAAGATTGATATAGATCTCGAAGAAAACCATTTGGAAGCAAGACAAAAGTCTGCAGTTTTCCAAGTTTCTTCACATTTTGTAAAAAACTAATTACATCATTGTTTTGTGCAGAAAAGCACACAAGTTTTAGCTGCCACGGTTGTCATTAACACTATTCCTACCGACACTTCACGTATACCTAATTCCTACCGCGACATTCCTACGTAAGACAGACTGCAAACTTTCCTCAGAAGATAAACAATAAAAAGAGAAGTGAATATT
The DNA here is from genome assembly GCA_033822845.1 of Tetrapedia diversipes. Lineage (NCBI taxonomy): Eukaryota > Metazoa > Arthropoda > Insecta > Hymenoptera > Apidae > Tetrapedia > Tetrapedia diversipes. The sequence continues at coordinate 430,239 of JAOPTO010001680.1, forward strand.
GAATAATGTGTTATACGTATATTTGAGGAAAAGTCTAAAGTTTAAAGGAGATTCTATTACGTTGTAAATAAATAAATAAGTTAATTAATTGATTAATAAAATGTCGTTACCGCGTATATTTGTGTGGTATAACAATTAGAGGCTGTCTCGAAGATCTGATTATCAAAACTACGAGAACATTTATACTTAACCATCGTTGAAACCATCGATTCTGTAATGTTGAGCAGCATGCTTCGACCGGTTGGTCGCCGAATAGGTCAGCGCATCATCCAAAGGAGATCCTCTGTTGTATAGCCAGTAATGAGCTTATTAATCAGATCTGTTTGATACGTAAGCGAGATCGCATTTGACGTGCAAGTTAACCTAGCAGGCCAATTTAGTGTATTTAGCGCTACCATCATCCATTGAATTCCCTCAGAATGGGAAGATCGTAAGCTCATTAACACAGCCTCGACGTAGAGCACCATCGAATCTCATTATCAAATTTAAACGATAAGTTTTCAAGATAATCCACCGGTTCAGAAGAGAGATGGCACGCGACGGAGTTAAATTACATTATCCAGTTATTAAACAACGTGTTTGTTACCATGAAAGGTGTAGCATTTAGAAATCTCCAGTAGCAACTCCAAATTATAATACATGGTATCGATATTCATATTCAAGAGTTGGACTATCACAAACCACTCTTTTTCAACGTTTTTACATCTATATTGCATCGTTGTTTTGAAAGCAATACAATTAACACTTTGCCAACTGGACATTTATCGAATTGCCGTTATGCTGCCGCCGGCAAGATTCACGCAGGCTCTATTAATCACAAAATATTTAATGTTTCATAAAATATTTAAAATTTCACAAAAATTTAATTAAAATTTAATATTAATTTAATGATATTTACGCAATTGTTCGTAACATAAGTAGCTGTAATCCGGTAAACTGGGAAGGGAAAACAGTTGAAACCACTGTTTCCTATTCGTCAAATATTACTCTGCAACAATGTATCTGTTACCGTGAATGACCGAAATTGGAGAATGTCGACTTTCACCGGTGAATATCAACAGATACCAAATACGTCGGTGAAAGATCGAATATTTAATTACATTGTTGTACATTCGGACTCTCTCCGGTGTGTGTCGACAATCACAGATATGCTCTGGTGGAGGTCCAAACCGGAAGAGTCAAAAAACAAGTTCCACAAATAAATGCAGTTGTAAAAGCAAGGGACTCTTGTGCAATTCAAAGTGTCATAATAGTTTAAGTTGTTGCAATAAATAAGATTTGAATCACATAAGTAAGTAATTTTTTTATTACTATTATTTTCTTTTCTCATGTAGAATGTACTGTGTATTTTAAATTCTTGGTCATTCCTTTCAGAAAGAGAGGCGAAAAAGTTACGTCACCCTTGTGGCGTTTTATAGCGACTGAATTACGGAGAAGAAAATATAAATCTTCAACGTGTTCAACATTCACCATTAGTGCATGGTGAATGTCAACATTTACCGGTGTAAGTCAGAAATAAGGGTTGTAGAGTATGTTTATTTGCTTGTATGTGATAATTACACTGTGATTGATTGACTGATAGATCGAATGTATGACTGTGATAGATTGAATGTATATCTGTGTAACTGTTAGATTGAATGTAGCTGAATGTCGCGCCCAGGGAAGTTTTGAGTTTTATATTCCCTGAACGCGTCGAGGAGGGGAAAATGTGGTGACATGGAAGGGACTCTCTGCGAGCGTTTTCCGGATTCTAATAAGGCTGCAATCAAACACCCGTGGTAATGACGATCGGCTGGCCGTTTGGGCCTAATGACGGGCCGATGCTCAGGCCCTGTTGTAAAGTGTTTGATGCAGCCCCTTAGAACACCCGCAGAGTTTCCGTGTCCCCACAGGGTATTTAGCAAATATTTCGGACATACACCAAGCGACTATGTGAATGTTGACATTCACCGGTGAAAGTTTCGGTGTTTCACTGTAACATATCTACCTATACAAACATCGAAATGCAGCATCATCGTTGGCGAAAAGAAGTCACGGATACGTGATAGCGGCCGGCAAAGTGTTAAAAAAATATTAGTTTTTATGTAATGCAATGAATTGTATTCAAATAAAATAACACATAATAGCAGGAAGAGTTACTTAACTATCCTGTGCTAAATCAGCTTATAAAGCTGAAGGAATACGTTTCTGATAACTGGAGATTAATGAAATTTTCTCACAATACTATCTCGAAGAACACGTTTTTTTGTGTTAGGCCACTTTTGCGATGATACAGTGGATGCAAGTGTCATCTTGCTAAATGTAAAATCAAGCAATAATATTGTGCATGCATTTCCATTTTGAGAAAAGGTTGACTTAAATTAGTTTGTCCTCTAAGTACAGCTTAAAATTCCGTACTGTTATATATTTATGAGGCAATGCTAAAGTAGGGGGATAAAAGAGAATCCCTTCATAGTTGTTCACTAAAGTTCGGCTACTTACTTCAGTAGTAGTCTTTGTATTATTGAAAGAGCAATAAAGGTCTAGTAAGAGGTGGCTGTTTTATCGCTAAGTTGCATGGTTTCGAATTTGTTAGAGTCCATAGTCCTTTCTTTCCCATTTATTATTGCCAACCATTTTTTGATCCATCTTGTATGTTAAAGAAAGTAAGTTTGTGGCAAGAATGCATTGCCTTCTTTACGTTTCCGCGCTGTTTGCTGTTCCAAGAATAGTTCAAATATTTACTCGTTGATGTTTTCTACATACTATGCATTCGCTGAATATTTGCTTGCATTCACTGCTCTGTCAGAGCTTCTACTCTTTCACATCTTTCACCTCTCACTTTATGTTGTACCTTCTGTAAAAACATCCTTTAGTCGAATCTATAAAAAGGCTAGTCCATTTAATTCAAAAATTTGGAAAATTAATAACAATTATCAAGCTATACTTACCTAAGAAAATTGACATTCCTACATTCTATTGTTAAAATTAATTCAACTAAAAATCAATGCTGCACATATTTAGGAAACTATTACTAGTTCCTCGAAATTTCATTTCCTTTATTACTATTGGATGTATCCCTCTTCGTGCTTTAATGTGGAATAGTTGCACACACATTTACACACAGAATTAACACTGTATGTGTCTGTTAATAAGATGAGGAAATAGAATTCGAGGCTATGTTCTGAGGGTGTTTGCTTCGCTGCTCTGTTTCAATTTGTTTCTTAATTTGCATCTCGCAGTGATCTCGTAGATGGTGGTTAAAGAAGCTATGGGAAATGTAGAAAGTAGTGGAAGAAAAGTAGTGGTTGGTGTAGTGTAGGTATTTACAGAATTGTTTAAAAATTTTCTCGTAACGACACTGGTCATAAAACATTTAGATACAAAATGTTCTTATTATCAAGATGATACTGAGCAAGATTATCTCTACAAGGCATTGGCTCTATTCTACGGCTTAAATCGTAACAAGTATTAACCCTTTGTACTCGAAAGGTGACTATCAGTATTGGGAATGGGGTCTTATATTGCTAAATGAAATGAACTCTTATTTGTAAAATAATACTTTGATAATTTATTTAATACTTTTACGTAACACGAGGAAGGGCAATTTTGACCGCACCTAGCGAGTTTTGTCACAAGACTAGCAGAACACAGTGGTCGAAATTCTTACAACCCCGTCCGGGTCCTTCAGCCCCATTGTTCTGTTTCTCGATGTTTTCGAACTTTCTAAAATGTCAGATGTGGCTTAGCTTCTTGGAAGAAGCCCTTGAGAAAGTACGTTAAGAGAAAGCTGGTTTATGGTTAATTTTTGCTTCGTAGTATTTCTGTATTCAATTTCCAACAATCAGTAACCAAATAGCACTAAGTTTTCACAAATTCCGAATACAAATAATCATGTTTAACCCTTTTAGTGCCAGGCGAAAAAGAGGTGCCCATGCGAGAATAACCGGCCGAATTTCACGGTTTTACTACGGTTTGGGAAAATGCTCATAAAAACCAAACAAGAAACAATATTTACATGATTCAAAAAGCAGTATATTAAGGACGAAATAGAGAACAAAACAATGACACTAGTTTTTCTATATTCATTGAAAATTATATAAATAACAAAGGTATAAAAGATCATAAAGAAAGTAAAAGTTGAGTTCTCTCTTACAAAACGTATTTGCACATACAACAAGTCATCTTTTCATCATAATTTTATATAAACCATTTATTACAAAGTATATACTTTGCATTTCCAATGTATTTTGTAACAATATAAATAATATTACATAATAAAAATGAAGAATAATTCTAAGGTATACGGTACTTATGTTAGATTTCGTTAGCTCCAAGCGATAGGAAAAAGTCGTCGTCCACAAAGAGTTAAAACGAAAAACTATTTTTTTTAATTCTCTCGTAATGAAATTAGACCATTTATAACGTATTATAAATTTATTTTGAGATAGAGTTCTCCTGCAATGCGAATAGTAAAGCGCTACGAGGCGCGGGCCGATATATCGGCTCTGGCACTTCTCGCCAGTGCATCAAGAGCCGATATATCGGCCTCCGGCACTAAAAGGGTTAAAAATTGTAATTGTATCTATTTGAGTTTGTAATGTGCGCGTTGCAGCGTCGGCAGTGTTAGCGACGATTAAACAACGCGTATAACTAGAGTGCTAGAGTGGACTGTATCTAAATGAATGATTGCGACTTCGGACGTACTAGGCTTTATTTTTGGTGTAAACCGTTTCAAAGTTGTGACGAGAGTGTCTCTTCGAAGACACTTCATATTTTACAAAAACTCGGAGTGGGCGTACAATATTTGGCTATAGGTGAGGGAAAACGATCTACTAATTTCTTATTGGCTAGTTATGTTCGAGTGGAAGTGGTAAGATCTGTGACGTTGAAGGGTTTTCCCAAAAGACCATAGCGAGTAATAAACCTAAGGAGTACCTTGATCTGAATGGAAACTGCAAACAAAGACTCTAACGGCTAAAGTTAAGGGTTCTGACACCAAATGTGACTGACCATAAACTAAGGAAAAAACGGGCTATAATGTAATGACTCCTTGGGTCCTATTTCTGCTACGACTAGCGAACTATGGGTTGTAAAAACGGCAAAGGTTTTCTATAGAAACTAAAAAATATGTTAAGCTATTGTAATATTAAAAACTAGACTTATCCTCTTATTTTATGTGCTTTTCAAGACCTAACAGAGTTGAATAGATTTTAATGTAAGTAAACTCCGATCTATTTGATTTCGGCACTCTGCACTTCGAAATTTTGAAGATTCTTTTTCCATCGTCAAATCGTTTCTATTAATCTCAATCCTTATTTATTTCGATTACAAATGAACGCTTAAGGCATCGAGGATAAAGTTGTGTAAATGTCAGCTCGAATCCTATAATGCGTCAACGTTAATGCTCTGGAGATAAATCGCAACATACGCGATTATTTTTTTTTTTTTTTCATATTCATCGCAAACACACAGGAGATCGGTCACGAACACTCGGAATAATACTTCACAGGTAGGAATAAACGAGGTCGGAGGACATGGAAAGAGAATATGTAAATATATTGCAAGAACGTCATCTGGTAAGAACACGAATTATCGTATGCAACGAGAGCATTGGGAATGGATCGATAAGCGGCACAACTTTTCTCGCGTCTTGTGTCAACATGCACGGCTGTTCACCTGGGGAACTCAGTATGTCGCGACTTATGAATTTACGATGAAGCTGAATGCCTAACATCGTATTCTCAAACTTTTCTCTTTTATGCCCTTCCTTTAGCAGAACAGAAATTTCTTCTAAAATTGAAAATAGAATTTTTATAACTTCCCCTTTTGTTAGAAAGGTATACGAAAATTTCATTTATGCGGCAATTCTTGCAAAGAGGTTACGCTACGTAAAAATAACTAAGCAGGAGAATACTAAAGGAATGAACTGCACAGTTACAACAGTTCGACAAGCCAAGTAGTATTGCTTACGATATCTCTAACATCCCTACCACTGATGCTGAGATCTTTCACTCTAAACATGCATCCATGTTTTTCTGTCCTACGGAACAGCTGCGGGAAGTTTCCCATCGGCATTTATAACACGAGCGTGCCGGTACTGCTATTTTTGAGGATTAGGAAGTTTTAGCCTTTTTTGCCCTCTTCTCGAACCTGCTTAACACGTTGAGCTCGGCGCTGGTCCTTGGGGACCGGCTGTGAACTTTCCGTGTGGCCGGCGCCGGTCCCTGGGAACCGGCACTAGAATTTTCATTTGGCTAGCGTCGATCCGTCTAATGAATTACCATCTTCTGATGATGACAACCGTACTACTCTACGACGTTTGGAAGATACAAATATTTCACTTCACGCGTCACTATTTTCTTCCCTTTCCGACATATTCAATGTTATGGGCAATAACTATTTTCAAAACTAAACTCAACTTTCTTTTTACGAACAATCTGTACACTTCGGTAGGTCTTTTCCAATTGATCGCCTCTCGAAGGTACGTACGTGACTTTTTTATACATCATACGAAAATATAGTGAACAGAATCACACGTACACCTAAAAGGCGTCGAAATTCGCGCAACAAAGAATAATTCTTTATCTCTCAGCGATACCTTACAACTTTGTATCGCTCGCCGGCTGCCGGCTGAATGGAAAGGACAGCATAGTCGGCGCCGGGCTCAACGTGTTAACCCTTTCGTTACTGCAGTTCGATCCGCGGAGTGACACCATTGAACGAGACACCGCGCCGCGAAGTGTGTACATTACATGTCGGTGTTTAGTTATTTGAGAAGTTATACAGGGTGTTCGGACAGCCCTGGGCTTAAATTGAAAGAGTAACTCCCTGAGACATTCTAAGACGAAAATCAAGAGTAACGATTTTGCGTTTGAGGCTTTGTTTACGAGTTATAACTAGGTAAAGATATCGTTTAATCCGGACCGTTCGACGCTTGAGCATCACTGTGGACTCAGCGACGTTACCGACCGAGTTGCCTCGGTTACCCGCTCTCAAGCGTCGAACGGTCCGGATTAAACGATATCTTTAATTAGTTATAACTCGTAAACAAAGCCTCAAACGCAAAATCGTTACTCTTGATTTTCGTCTTAGAATGTCTTAGGGAGTTACTCTTTCAATTTAAGCCCAGGGCTGTCCGAACACCCTGTATACATATTTACAAGTTTTGCTATTATTATAAATAAAGATACAATTTATTATAGTCAATACCCGGTACACTGATCGTCGCGTGGACGCCGATTATAGTCGGCACACATATACACTGGTCATCGCGTGGATGCCGGATATATCCGACGCTCGTCCACACAGGTCATCAGATGAGCACCGGATATATCCAGCTCTCGTGCCGAAAGGGTTAAAAATTAAACATTTTCTATTTCAAAGGTCTTGCTTCATCAAGTACCATTATAAAGTTATCTTTAAAAAATGAGAGAAAACTCAGAAACTTCAACGCTGGTTTCACCCTTTTAAAATGGCATTTAGATGAAAAGAAGAGATTAATTCATACGTATACTATTACGATCTACATACCCACAAAATTTTATTAAACACTTCTATTAGACTCAGAATTTTAGGGTTACATGAATTTATTTGTTATTGTAGTGTACGAATACTTTTTGGAGCCACTGTATATATTTCAGGGCTACAAAAGGAATTGTGAAATAATAAACAATGTTTGGGGACAAATAGTATTTTTAAGACATCTGAGGTGTAATCATGATCAATTGATTAGTTAACAAAAACAATTGTGGTTTTTGCTCATGACACAAATTCTTTACCACAAGTCAGACTCGTAATTTTCGCGTATGACACAAATCCCTTACGACGAGTCTCGCTTATGGTTATAAGCCAAGGGGTTAACTGCTATACGAAAGCTACTCGCATGAAATGTGGACGCATATATGCGCTTGTCAATTTTTCTGATCTTCCATTTAACCAGTTAACTACGGAATTTATATTTAACCCTTTCGCTTCGAGCGCCGCTTATAGGCGGCGTCCACGAGATGACCTGTGGGTACGAGCGCCGCTTATAGGCAGCATCTAAATATATTTTGTATTTTAATAATTTTATATTTTAATAATTCTGTATTTTAATAATTTTGTAAGCCTTTCCATATTAAAAATGTAAATATACTTGTTACATTAGAGTAACAATTGTTTTATTCAGCACAGTTGTTATTTAAAACTTAGAAAAATGCACAGTGCGCATATTTCTGGCGCGTGCTTCCATTCAGTGACGGTACTTCGGCGGACTGGACAGCCGAAGCGAAAGGGTTAAAAGTTCCTCACGGGGCGCGTAATTAAAATCAATTGAAGCTTACTGATAATATAAAGGAAACATACCACTAAATAATATTTATATTACATTTTACTGAAATTTTGAGCGTTTATATTGAATGGTAATTTTTTATTTTTCACGCGGTGTATACACGTTAACCGCATCGAGATCAAGATTTCGATTGACGTGTATACACGTCGAACGCAGTTAACTGGTTAATGCAACACAATTGCCAATAGAGTGCTGTACACGTGGAGCACTTCGACCGGGAGTATTTAACAATCAAAGGGTTAACTTTATATCCTTGCGCAAACAATCGAGTCAAGAATAAACAAGAATCGAGACTCAGAATAAGAATCAATACAACCTTACCCGTAACTCCACCCTGTTTCCTTCCTACTGGATCGAAGGCGTGTATCCTTATGAACAACAAAACGAAGAGAAACGAGAAAAGCGTTGGATGTTTCCATCGCCATGAAAAAGCAGCCAATAAACTGGGAAAACAGTTTCGTGAAAACGATGAAGCCTTTCCCGTCATTCAAGGCGAATGTTCGATTCGTTCCGAAATCTTCCATTGTAAATTCAACGCGACTGGAATCATCTTATTCCCGTCAGCGATGTCGTCGGATAAATAGCTCTCGAAAACGCGAATATACATTCGGAGATGGAGGTCGGCGATTCGCGACGTGGAACGTCTTTGCAGATCCGGATCCAAGTCCTGGTGAATTAAAAATAAACCCGGAAAACTTTGGGTCGCTCCAAGTTTCGTAAGCCTCGTAGGTGCTGTATCCAGTTTCCTGTAGCCCGCCATCCATTTTCCGCTCCAGCACCCAGGGGGATTACTGTTACCAGCAGTTCGACTAATATAGTGTTGGAAATACTGCCGAATCGAACGCGATGGGTCGACTATTGACTGAAATTTTGCGAATTCATGTAGCCCCATGAAATGTCGAGTATTCAGTGGTCGATATGTTTGGAAGGGATCTAAGCATTCGTATATATTTCATAAATATTTGTTGATATTTCAGGTAGCTTTCTAGTAACTCACTGAAACGATCGAATCTTTTGCCATATTATACTTTCACGTAAGTGAAATACATGTATAAGGGGATAATTAATGAAAAGGGTTACTCGACATCAAAACTGACATTTCTTTTGCAATTATGAAACACTAAGTTTGCAGTTGTATTTGATATGTAAACGTGACTTAGGTGATCATTCGATCAGTTTCATGAAATAGTCTACATATTTTGTTCATGTCCAAATTATGTCATTTTTCTGTAACCTTAAACAACGTTCGCTAGTATAGTTTGGTTAACCAGTTAAGTGTGGCGACCTCTTTACGAAGCACCCCCCAGTGTGTGTCGCGATAATCAGGCGATGACAGATATAGTTATAAATCCAACTCAAATTATTTATAGTTTTCATTTGTTTTTTTTTATTTCGTGTCGATCTCTAAACATTTTAAACATATTAACCTTTACGAATACAATTTAGTTTTCGCCAAAATTACAATTTAAATATCAAATTGTAACAAAATTTTACGCATGACGGATATAATCGTCATGACACAAAATTTTGCCATATCTCTATCACGGATATAGTCGTCAAACACACTTAATTGGTTAAGAAACAACAGAACACCCCTTCAAATGCAAATAATGCATTAAACAATCTATTTTGAAGACCTTTTTAAAGTATGGTTGTATTATTTGGATAACATATTTCAAAGAATACATTGTATCTTTAGACAGAGTGCGATACTAATTTCTTCACCTAGTTAGTTAACAAGATATTTCATTCCTTTACTGTCCTTTCCTACTAGACAAATTTTGTGTAGATGTCCCATTTATCAGACGAAGATCATGCTATCGGCAACTGAATGATTATTAATGTCAACAATATCATCTCATTCGTAGATCTATTTAATTCAACCTCTCTTTCACTTAAACGATTACTGCCTAACTAACCAATTTAATTTAATTTATTTTAATTTTAATCTAACTTATGTAGGCAATTTAAGAATGGTCCTGATGGCCCTGGTATTAAATAGATCGTCGCCCGGACAAGAACCAGGTTTATGAGGCTTACGGATATCGCTAGGTCATTTGTAAAAATAAAGAGTCGCATCGTAAACCTGGTCACCGAAGAAAATGTGGGCAGTCGATGTCCCAGGTGCAAAAACGTCACCAAAGTTCGCACGGAGTGAAGACATCGAAGGTGTGCAATTTTTGAAGGTCCTGATTGGCAAAGATAGGAACCGCCTATCAGATCGGAAGCAAATAAATAGGAAGCCTCGCGAGAGTTATCAGTTCGTTATCCAAATAGAGTCGTTGTATCAGTTCTTTATCACATTCGTTGTCATAGTCGTGGTCTTAGAAAGAATTCCGAAAGTAGTTTATGTATAAAACCCTCAACCATTTAATCCTACACTTAATTTATTTTAATTACTTTAATTGTTATTTGTATTTGTTTTATGTAAAATTTCTACCCCATAGTGTTACTATTGTTTATGCATTATACTGATGTGTCATTTCCCGTATATGTAAATAAATGAATAATAAATTTCTGTGATTTAATTTACTCGTTCCCAGTCGTCAGTGATACACTTCGATAATGTCCAAACGTTTATCATCCTGAACATCGTTGTAGCTCTCGTTTGTTCTTCTCTCTTTCGCTCTCTCTCTAACTCCATATATATCTTTGTCTCTTCCTTACTATACCTTGAAGCCACCTACAGTAGCGGACAAAAGTTTAAGACCATAGGGTTAACGAAACTAAATTAATTAATTTATACAAAATAGAGCAATAAACGAAATTTGAATTCTATGCTAATTAGTAAATAGTATTTTACTATAACAACGATAATAATGATTACACAGATAATATTTGGAAGCTATAAAACTACGTTCTACATTGTCCTCTCGTCTTAAACTTTTGTCCGTTACTGTAGCATCTACAAGACATTCTGATGGATGATTCGATGCGACTCGAGACAAGTTTTTACAAAGCTAACACAAGCAGCCAGGGTTCAATGGTATAATAGTTCTGCTTTTATGCTGGGCGCACAACTCATGAGAAATAGCGCGATATACGAAATTTGAATTCTATGCTAATCAGTAAATAGTATTTTACTATAATAACGATAATGATGATGACACAGATAATATTTGGAAGCTCTAAAACTATGTTCTACATTGTCCTCCCGTCTTAACCCTTTTAGTACCGAACGACGATATATCGTTGCGTATGCCATGGCGCCTAACTATTTGCATCGCGAGAGAGCTCTATCTCAAAATAAATTGTGTAAAACGTTATAAATATTTCAATTTTTTATTTTATTCCATAATATGCTGCTTGTTGAATTTTGTAAATATCATTCTTACTTCCGTTTTGATGAGCTTTTCCTCAAACCTTAGCAAATTCGTTAAATTTGATCGGTACTAAAAGGGTTAAGCTTTTGTCCGTTACTGTAGCACCTACAAGACATTCTGATGGATGATTCGATGCGACTCGAGACAAGTTTTTACAAAGCTAACACAAGCAGCCAGGGTTCAATGGTATAATGGTTCTGCTTTTATGCCGGGCGCACAACTCGCCTGGCAAAGCGCGGGCTTAATGACGCGATTCACGCGACGCGAAGGCAGAGGCGGGTGCAGCACCACCTTATTGTTCGCGGTGCGCTTACAAATGACCCGATAGTAGCACACGCACGCTACTCTCATTAAAGTCACGTGACCGCTTGTCACGTCTTATTAAGCGGCAGGATATTTGATTTCGGGCCCCGATACAAGCGTTAGGTTCTAGCTAATTTGATGTATTACTTCATCAGTCACATTATAGACCGCAATGGCTGTCGGGCCGGTTTGCGTTTCACAATTAAGTCTTTGCTATCGACCGAAAATGGTGGATAAATTATTATCGATTGTTGGACGTAGATTGTGGATAAAAATCATGACATGGATGTTTACAGAACCAGCTGAACAATTTGAAAGGATGGTTTTATTTATATTGGTTACTTAACACTTTGTAATCGGGTCACTTTCCTGTCGAATCGCGCCTTAAAGCGGGCATTTTTCAGACTTTTTCGCGTCAAAATAGTCTTTGCGTAAAATAGTTGTGTAATTTGAACTATTGGGTTGGAGGAAAAGTTCTGTCGTATATTCCGTTTTCGTTAATTCATGTGGAACCCAAACACTTTGCTTTAACACAAACCCAAGAGATTTAATGTGATCTCCAACAGTTGTATGATGAATGCCAAACTCTTCTGCAATTTCTCGACTTGTTAAATGTGGATTATTTTCCAACATGGATCGCAAAACATCATTATCGATCTTGGATGGCCGTCCAGATCGATCACTTTCTTGGAGGCTCAGATTCCCGGAACGAAATTTGCTAAACCATCTTTGACAAGTACGAACATTTACAATATCTTTTCCAAATACCGCATATAAATTTTTACATGCAACCGATGCGTTGCTTCCTTTTTAGAATTCATATAAAATGCAGTATCGTAAATGCACTTTATCTACTAACATGTTTTTCACTTTAAATATCACAAGTAAATGATGAACGGTAAAAAAGGGCTCCTTCTATATTATACAGCAGGTAAAACAACAACAAAATATTTCTAATGATTCACTAGCCAGATGTGTTTTTTATTTACAAGAAAAATTACCTGCCTATTTAAAATACGATAGAACTTTCCCTCCAACCCAATAATTGATGTTTTTCAGAAAAACTTTGAGTACATTTCTTGAAAAAGAGTGCTCTATTTATTTTTTATGTATAAAATATGTTATCCTGTTTTTTTTATTAACAAAATTACTTTAGCGTTTCCCACGTCCTTCCGCCAGTCAAGAAAAATCGAGTTTTGTCTTCTGCGATTCAGTAGTAAGAGGTAACAAACGAGTTTACGCGTTTCGCGTCTACAATGTGTTAAGAGGAAGTAGCATTCCATAGAGCAATGCATTGATTCGTGATTTCGTTGTCTATATAAAATGTTGCTATAATAATGAAATATTAATATTATTCTAATACGATGGATCATTAAAATTTGGAACCATATGTATCTTCGTTTAGTGGTTTAAGATTACAAATTCACACATAGGACATGAAATTCTGTGAATGCAGCGTAAGACTGAGATTTCCAGATAGGTTTCCATTGCTCCTTTGATAGATATTTATCGTCAATTATTAATTAATTTGACATTAGTAGTTTCTGTTCCATTTGGCTTAATTTGAGTGTCATTGATAATGATACCTAACTTTTGCGTTAATGAACGATTAAGTACATGTATTGGATTATTCCTACCAAAACTTTACGTCATTTGACCGGTCGCGGTAGGTAAGGCAGACTACAAATTTTTCTCAGAAAATAAACAATGAAAAAAAAAGTGAATGTTAAAAAATATATTATACGTATATTTGAGGAAATGTCGTAAAATTTGAAGGCATTTTAATTACATTGCATATAAGAAATTCTGATCGAAATTTTAAAAACGGTCATTTGACTGGTTGTGGTAGGAATAGTGTTAATTTTGTTAAATTCCAATGTTTCCTTCTTTTTTTTTATATGCGTCTGGATATGTTCGGAATATTGATTAATATAACGTTTTAGTTGCATTAAAATATATTAGTTATGGTTTTGAATAATTGTTAGTTAGTATTTGCGAAAGGAAACCAGCTGTTTAGAAGGATGTTAGGGAATATATTTGTCAAAAAATATATGTTCAAACTTTTTTGTTTCTTTCAACAAATTCACAATATCTTTCACTACTTGTTATTATTGTGGTGGTATGATTATCATAGAGTATGGGGTATGAGAACGAATGTTTGTATGGAAGAATGAGTGTAGCGAGAGCGTATGATAAACTATGAGTAAACATTAAGGAAGAAAGTAAGTCTGTGTCAAAGAACTTCAGTGTGTTTAATTTTTATGTTATATTTCGTCGTGTTTTAGTATTAATAGTTGTTGTATAAATAAATTGTATTTATTATTCTTATGCATTTACTTACAATTATGGCCTTCTTTAGTTCCAAAGGTAGGAAATAAAATTGTCCATTGAACATCTCACAAATTACTGTCAAGACAAGATGTAATGTCGGCCCTATATCGTTTCGAGTACCAAGGAATTTGGGATTATGTGAAACTAAACACGGTGTCTCCAAATTTACGAACACCGGTCCATGTGTCTAACAAATCTACTTGTCAGCTTCGCAACTTTTAGCCGTTCTACCTGGCGATTATTCAACTACCACGAAGTGAAAAGTTGTACAGGAACGAAATGGATGAGAAAAAAGAGGGAGGCCGGGAGAGAAGGATAAAAATTATGGTTTCGAGTTAAAGCGTACAAGTTGAGAACAAGTTTGTCAAAAGAGGATACACTTCTTTAAGAAAAAACGAAATAATGAAAGCGGCGAAGTATAATAAAAAGTCCCATCCGCCGTCTTTCGGGAAAATCTTTCATAGGTTGTAATTTTTATTTAACGGTACTTCCCCTTTTTCTCGTCCACGTTACTTCGCTGAAAACTTGTTCGTTATCGCGTGAAAGCACGACGGAACATTAGACGGATTGTTCCGCTCCTTAGACCTCGTCTCATCGGTCTTCGTGAAACTTTTATTCAATGACAAAGGGTTTTCCTAGTGGGTCGGAAGTTCGGTCGGAAGTTGGAAGCATGGTCACCGCCTTCGTCGTCGGTTTATAGAATTAAAACGTTGTAATTAAATACGCTTCGTCGATTACTTCTCCACTATTAACATTAGCTTTACTAGGAATCCATCAATCGACAAAACAATTACTATTATTCTTAGCAATTTACATTGATTTTCATAGATGGAGCGATAGTAATCTACCTTGATCTATTTCCCTCTCAGCTCTGCAATTTTAAAATCTATGTGATGTGTACCTATTTCTTAGTATATGCATATTAGAGACAGATATAAAAGAAATGTCCGCAAATCTAGTGTTAAAACATTACATATAACTCTCTGTTCGCCAAAATACTGACTGAGTACAGTGCATAGAGGTACCTTTTTTAATTCACATTTTTAAATTATGAAATGTTATTATTTTGTATATATTTATTCATTATGCATCAATAAACATGGAAAACCTAACAAAAATAGGACAGATGAAATTATTTCAACTCGTGGATACGCGTGCATAAGTTTAATACAAAATATCTCATGCTGCATTCGCAATGTGTTAATAATGAACAGGAAAGTCGATTGGTTTAAAGGTAGCAGGTGATTATATTAATCTTACCATAAAAATTTCACAAATTTCTCGTCCAGTTATTCTGTTTTTCCCTTTTTGTTGTAAAAATGACTGAGATACGTTTTACTTTTTATATTTTTGCTTCTTAAATTAGCACTAATTATAATATTTCTTTCACGCATACTGCGCGTCGCTCCTACCAGGATCACTTCTTACAGTCACTCACATACGCACACATACACACACACAGCACTGCTAACATTGGTTGCTTCACTCGTTAGTTGTCAACCTATACTTTTTTACCGTTATACAGTTTATCTGATTATTATTTCCTCTTTCCGTGTATAATACGTATAAATTATGACTGACAATCAGTAGAATGTTGCAATTGAATAGGTATAATTGATTAACACTCAACTGGTTTTATTATTGTTTGAAACAAATTATTTAGTTTAAAGTACATTGCTTAAAGTATCAATTTTCCTTCCTTTGCTGGTAATTGTGAGAATTTTATGAATTCTTGTAACTTTCATTATTTTCACAGTTTTTTGTTAACTGTTAACGTGCTGGGTGTAATTTCAGTTTGTATTTTGGTTGAGAAACGCAGTAAAACGTTTCAGATCATATTTTGCTTAATTAGTTCATTTTGTTTGTCCCTTGAAATGTGTGTTTTAACAGGTCGATTGCCATCTCGGCTATCAAGAATCCTTGAGTGGTTCTTCGAGTACCAAACAACTCCCTGTCGTACAATATTCAGGGCTCCGATCAAGCCTGCGATCATAAGGGACCGTGTTGCGGCTTGAACAACACCTATGGTGTTACACCAAGAATTCAACAACAATGTTGGCTAACTAAACTAGACACAACTGCGACCTTACATTATGAGATGAGCGAATCTCTGCTGGTTAAGTCTATTAAAGTCTAGTAAATTTCTTCTCATATAGCATTTCTAAATTATGTTACGATTGTGATAATACTTATCTCAAATCTCGAATTACTTAATTCATTTTTATTAACTAATATTAATTATGTGTTAATTGCTTAGCATTTAAATTATTCAACACGTTCTCAAATTTTCATTTAGTTGAAAACAATTAAATTTTATAGATAGAAGCGAAAAGAACTTAGTTAAGCTAAAGTACTTATTTAGCTCAATAAGCTAAAGTACTTATTATTTTTTACAATATTTCTTTCATACAGTTTTCAACAGTTTTTTAGTAGTGCTACTGTGTTTAGTAAAAAGCATCAAGCATCAAATATTAATTTTATAAATCTTCTTTTCAATTAAATTAGGAAAAGCTTTAAAGACATCTATCTTTTTCCTATAAACTTGTTGAATAAGAAGGAACGTTTTTCAGTTTCTCAGAATCTTTAATTTCCAAAAGCTTCGTTTTAATCTGTTACTGTTATAGGTAAACATTTTTGTACACCTTTGATCGATTTAATATACTGAACAGAAACGTGACTAAAATAATTTTTATATTTAATACACGTTATTCGTTCGAAATGTGAAAACAATGTAATTCAACTCGTTTGTGAGCACCGTATGGCAGCTGTTTCCGGGTTTCCGTGCGTGTCAAACACGAAAAATTTGCTCGCAGACTACCCTAGTTTACACTGCAGTTTCCTTTGCGCGATGCATTTTAACGCATCGAATGAAAAAAAGAATTCACTGAATTCGA
>JAOPTO010001681.1:0-32033 GCA_033822845.1 Tetrapedia diversipes
TTAACACATTGACAGCCGGCCCCGCGAAAACGCGGGTTTCTGAGTCTGTCGTTTGAGTAACTGCTCCACGATGATGTGGATTTTTTTTTAACGTTAAATTGTATATGACGAATATGCAAATAAAATGCACTATTTCACGAAAATATATAATGTTTTAAATATTTTTTTTTGGCTATTCAGTGATCAGAAACAAACGAATAAGGCCGGCGCTCAGGCTTTAAATGTCTCAGGTCGCCGGCTGTCAATGTGTTAACACTATTCCTACCGACACTTCACGTGTACCTATTCCTATCGCGACATTCCCACGTAAGACAGACTACAAATTTTTCTCAGAAACTAAACAATGAGAAAAGAAGTGAATATTGAAAAATGTATTATAGGTTTGTTTGAGGAAAAGTCTAAAATTTAAAGGCGGTTCGATTACGTTGTATATGTGAAATTCTAATCGAAATTTTAAAAACGGTCATTTGACCGGCCGTGGTAGGAATAGTGTTAACAGAGAACGCATAAAATTAATCGATAATCTTCTGAAAATCTTTCAACACACTCGCTATTGGTTCGAATCTCATCAAAGCTATATGTGACATCCTTTACTCCTTCTGTAAAGAGTGCAACCTCTCGCTATTATGGTAGCTTAAGAATGCGTGAGAATATGAATAATTCTTATTGTTTAATATCTAATAAGTAAAGATATTATAAGCACATACACTAGATGAAAAAGAAGCGGCCAGAACGATACATCGGTAACAGAAAAATTAATAACGGATATACTAATCGAAAAAGTACAGAGTGATCAAATAGGTGATCCAACGCGTACCAAAAATAATAATATGATCGACATATGAAAATAATAAAACGTAAAACATGTATAGAATCAACGTTATGTACGCAACGTATTCATTCTGAAAATGTAACAGTATAAAGCGCAGATACTTATGAATGCTCGATGTGTAATAATTTTTGTAGCAAAATGGCCTTTTGGGCTGAAAATGCTTAAAAAAAAAAAAAAATTCGCACTATATGTATCAGCAATTAAATGAGTATTCTATGAACTGATATGCTGTCTGAAGATTTTATGTCGTCCTTTATATGTTGCGATGAGGGCATCTTAACACTAGAACTACCAGACCAGTCAAAATGACCAATTGGTGATTACTCATAGCAGCCTTATAAATTCACAGTTGTAAAACTTCTAAAATTTACTATGATTTTCTACAAAAGATATGAATAAAGATTTGTTTTCTATGCATTCGGTATTTCTTCATGTAATTTTCAATTTCATCTCTTCCATGTAAATAAGTACACCTGTAATTGTCGGCCAGTTCTAGTGTAAATTTGCATATATATAAAAAAGTATCTATAAGAAATTCGTTTCCTTAATTCTACAAGGAAAAGGAAAAAAAAATATGCCATACTATTTTATGTTATGGACTACTTCTCAGATTTTTCTTAATTTGGGCGTTTAAGTCGTTGTTATTACGTCCATTTCAATGCAAATTTCTGTAAAAAAATTGAGACGGAATAACAACGAGGAACACATCTTGTTACTTGTGTCACTCGTCCTTTATATGTCGCGATGAGGGCATCTTAAATTGCATATTTATAAGAAATTTGTTTCCTGAATTCTACAAGAAAAGGAACAAAAAAATACACCATAATTTTATGTTATGGACTACTTCTCACATTTTTCTTAATTTTGGTGTTATGTTAAGTCGCTATACGTTCGCTTCTACTTAAATTTCTGTAAAAAATTGAGACGGAGCGTGGCGAGGAATACACATCTTGTTACTTGTGTCACTCGCTGTAAGTTCTGTTCAAACAATCCAGAAAGGTCTGGTTTACGATACAGACTGATCCGAAATGCAGCCCCGGTAGCTTTATGGCAGTGTCGACGTGGAATTAGAATCCGTTCGGTCTTCTCGTTGCACGTACGGGTTTGTCGGTTGTCGATTTAAGCGAGTGCACTTCGCTGTCTCTGGCTGCTTTTCAGATGAAATTTTGTACGTCACATTTTCGTATCGATTGTGTTTACTCTCGTCAAAGGATCAAGCGACTTTTGAATCGACAGAAATTCAAAGGATTGTCTTAGGAGTTTTTGGTTGATTGTTTATGTTTAACTACTCGGTTCTTTAACACTTGCTTTATGATGATTATTACAATATTGTTTGGAGAAAAATTTTGCACTGCAGAATATATACAGTAATGGACAAAAGTTTAATACCAAAAGGTGAAAGAAAATAAATAAATAAGAAATAATACTATAAATAAAATTTGTATTCTATGCTTATCAATAAATAGTGTTTTACCATAAGACCAATGGGTGAAAGAAAATTAATAAATTAATTAATAAAAAATAACAGTATGAATAAAATTTGTATTGTATGCTAATCAATAAATAGTTTTCTATCATTAAATCAAAGGATGAAAGAAAATAAATTAATAAATTAATAAGGAATAACAATATAAATAAAATTTGTATTCTATGCTAATCAATAAATAGTGTTCTACCATAAGACCAAAAAAAAAATGAATGGATAAACAAAATTTGCAAACCATAAAATTATGTTTTACATCGTTCTGTTGTCTTAAGCTTTTGTCCGCTACTGTACATATTTTATTTATTTGCAGGACAGTTTCATTTTTTATAAAGTTATTGGATTTAGTACTCCAAAGTAGCAATGCAAATTACGTTTTCGTGTTCTTTGTGTAAAATGTACTTGTCAATAGTTCTTCCGTCAGCATTTCGAAAATATAAACAGAAGAAATGAATGGATTTTCGACAGAACAGTTTTTCTTGGATAACAAATAACATATTGGTGAAAACAATATAGAAGATAGTAGTATCTTCATTTATTAAATAATTGAAACGAAAATAAGAGAAAACGTGTCAGAAATAATTGACAAAGTACAAAGTTCAAGTAAACTAATTTAAACACTATAATTACGAACATAGCAGGCTAGAATATAATCTAGAAAACAGCTGGTAATTAATTTACATCGTAATACGCGTAGATATCATCGAGAGTAATTCGCTTGATTGTGATGGAAAGTCGCGATGTGGGCTGAAATTATAACCGAAATGTCGTTGGTTAATTAATCTAAACGAGATAACAAGCCGAATAATTCCCGTCAAATTGATATTAATCAATGAACTTTGCTTCCCCGCCGGTCATAGCTTGGTCAATTCACAATCGTGTTGTGGGTTCATTCTAGAGTTTTCCAAAGATCCGATCGAATGGAATTGGTGTGTGTTATATCGGAAAGGGCGAAAGTCGTCCCCGATAATCAAATCCTTCGCGTGGCTTTCGTTCTTAATTAATTTCTCGAATTTCTCGAATACGTTCCACGAACTTTGAGAATTCGTCGCTGGTCCCGAGTGATTTCCTTCCTCTGTTCCATCCAGCGTTCTTCTTCGCGGAAATTCTTGAATAATTGCCGGATCCACGGATTTCAGTTTTCGATGCCTCGAATCCAAGAGCGCAGCTACGAATTAGTGTCGTGTAATCGCGCGAACTTTTAACGAAATTATACGAATCTTAATTATACGAAGCAAATTATTTTCTACGTTTGCTATACAGACGGGTAAAAGTATAAAACGTGTAGATATTTTTATTGGTTTGTTTAACCCTTTCAGAGTGTAATAAAATGACGAACAGAGTGTGAGAAGCAACTTAAAAAAATAATTACTATGTTATTGTTAAGACTTCTAACCCTTTGCACTCGGCGTCATCTCGAACGTATTGGATGGACGTATTCTCGGTTCCACAAAATCACTATTTTTTTTTTTTTATATATATCTTGGTAACTGTACCATATTTTGATTTGATATCTTGTGCCATTTTAATAGAAAACTTCACAGAAACATGGATTTCTGAAAAGGTTGCGCTGGGACAAGTTGATTCTCCGGAATCACTAATAAATTCTTATGTTCCCTGAGAGGCGACAATGGAGTACAAAGGGCTAATATCTTTTTGCATTAAACTGAAGAAGTGCATAACCTCGATTGTTTCCATGCAATAAACTTTATTATTTATTTATTTGTTTAGTAGGTAAACGGGAAGGTCCCCTTTAAATGCAATAAAAGAAAGACTTATACTAAGAGAAATTCATAAATATTTCAAATAAAAAAGAAACAGAAGAACGGAGACATTAAAATCGCTTACAAAATTATGTTATCATGGCACAATTTAAAATATGTAACTTACCCTGCTGTAATTTATGGCCTACCCCGAATCTCTATCGTATTAAACTGCGAAAGGGTTAAACAGTGAAAAGGAAAAATTCGAGGTCTCATTTCCAATCTTCGTTTTTCGTAGAATTAATTATTTTTGTCGTTAAAAGTGTTTTTACGTGCTGTTTATCAAGTATCCAATAATTTAATAATTTATTGAATAATAATTGTGAAGGCTAATGTTGAATTGATCAAGCTCGATTCAGGAAAGTTATTTTTTACATTTACTCTTCTGTATCGCAAATGTAAACAATGTACAGAATTTCTTATTGGTTTCTATAAACAGTGAAAAGGAAAAATTCGAGGTCTCATTTCCAATCTTCGTTTTTCGAAGAATTAATTATTTGTATCGTTAAAAGTGTTTTTACGTGTTGTTTATTAAGTATTTAGTAATTTGATAATTGATCGAATAATAATTGTGAAGGCTAAAGTTGAATTGACGGAGCTCGATTCAGAAAAGTTATTTTTTACGTTTGCAATACAGAAGAGTAAACGTAAACAATCTACAAAATTTCTTATTATTTTCTTTAAACAGTGGAAAGGAAAAATTCGAGGTTTCGTTTCCAATCTTCGTTTTTCGAAGAATTATTTTTGTCGTTAAAGGTGTTATATTATGTATGTAGTAATTTAATAATTGCTCGAATAATAATTGTGAAGACAGAAGTTGAATTGATCAAGCTCGATTCAGGAAAATTATTGTCAAGGCGAGTAAAAAATTTTTCTTTATAAAACAGCGCGCATTATAAAAAGGGAGCGTAATCGTAGAAATTTTGCGGAAATTCTTTTTATCGTAGCGATAAAAGTATAAAGGAAATATCCGATTGCCGGAAGTCGGTCGTAAAGAAACGGGAATCAAGGTAAAGGGACCCTGGCCAAGGGTCAAAGATTGCAAACGAAGTTCGTTTTACGCTCCACGGTAACTTGTCCCCAGCGGTAGTAAACTATAAAGCAGCGACGTTCGAGAGTTTCGATTTCATTGGTATGATTAACATATTGCGAGATGACGGAAGCAGCGTTTACACAGGGTTCTTTCAGCTTTTTATTTCAAAGAAGTTTCCGTCGCACGCCGATGAACATTTTTCATCGAACAGAACCGGATGCCAAGAAGAGCTACTTTTTATTTCCAATCTTAAACTTATACCTGTATTTTACATGCGCGTATTTTTTTTACACTGCAATATCCTTTTTTTACGTTATGATTCGTAGACTACGTACGTTTTCTATACATTTGTACAGTAATTCGTGAAACCGATCAGACTACGTGTTGGGGCTCATTTTTTATCAGATTTAACTATAAACTATATATGCACATTTTATTATAAGTAAACTGCGATTTTTTATACAGATTTGAATTTTTGTAAGCACAGTTGAAGAAATAGTTAGTTAGTTGAAGAAAAAGTAAAGGTGTATTTCAGTCTGAGTAGGATTGAAATATTTTGTATGTTTTTGCTAATTATAACTGAAATTAGTAATTACAGCGACTCACTTATTTCTTTATTTAGTGGAGGTATACCTAGTTGCTAGCTGTAAATTACGGTAATTAATAAAGTTCGGAAGGTATAAAGGAAAATTTTTGTCAGAGAACAGTTAAACATTAAAATTGCAGTTTTATTTGATACAAAATGTTTCAGCAATTTCGTGAATCACTGTACATCTTAATTTACTGGACATGTGCTAAAGAAAAATATTCGAACAATTTCATAGATCACTATACTTTTATAATCAAATGTAATGAGATCGAAAGGCTAGAATCGAACAGAGATTTGCTTTATATTCATTATAATTATACTGAGATATGTGTCTTGCAAACTTTTCTATACCATTGCGTATAGCTACCTTGTAACCACAAGATATATAGAATGTTCAGATGAAGCTGGGAGAAAATTGAAGGGGTAACTCTATGCAACATTCTAAGACGAAAGTCAAGAGTAACAATATTGCGTTTGACGCTTCGTTTATTAGTTATAAGCAATTAAACAAATGAGTATTTTGCGCCTGAGAGCAGGCAACACTGCGTAGCCCGGTTTGCCTGCTCTCAGGCGTAAAATAGCCCGTTCTTTAGTTGCTTATAACTAGTAAACAAAGCGTCAAACGCAATATTGTTACTCTTGACTTTCGTCTTAGAATGTTGCATAGAGTTACCCCTTCAATTTTCTCCCAGCTTCGTCCGAACACCCTGTATACACATTCGTTTTTACGCCCTACTCCTCGCAATACAAGTGCTGCTATAATTCAGGACTTCGCTTAAAGGATTCAAACTACAATAATTTACTATTTTCTCGCAATTCGATGCTTCCTCGCATATTTAAATTCTCAATAAATGCCTGAATATTCCACTGTCGAATAATTAATCATCCCCCGTCTGTTCTTCGTCCCCCCCCCCCACCCTATAAATTTCGTCGTGGTATTAATCGACCGTCGAAAAAAATCCTCCACGAAACTTTCGTTCGATCGTTCCATTTTTCCGTCTCGATTCAAGTATCGTAATCCCCCCTCGACGACAAGTTCTCCGGTCGTAATTTATGAATACAGTTTCACCGCGATGGTAAAGTAGCACGGAGATTCAACTGGAGGGCGTTAAGTGTAATAAATTCAACGAAATACCTGAAGAAGCGAAGTGTACCGTCTCGCAGAGAGCACCTTTAACGAGGTTCTTTCCGCCTCTGCCCGCAGAACCGACTCTCTCCTCGGATAATGTTAGAACATTAGCGAAGTTCGCTAAAGCGTTCGCGATATTTTGCGAACTTCCTTATTCGGTGAAGTATCTCCGAGGCGAGAGCGGACAGGCGAAGTTGCAGAAACTTTTCCGGTCATTAGCGAGCATTAACCGTCTCTTTTGTTTGCAATGGAATTGTTAGCGATACGTAATATTGGTAGGTGATGACAAAGGACGAGTGGTCAAGGAAAAGTTGAAGGTTTCCGTGCAATAGTTAGTTGGTTGTTTTCAAAATTTAATAGATTTTTTGTTTTTTTTAGCCATTTTACTAGAAAGTATTTTTGTTTGTTGAAATCATCCATGAGTTTTACAGAATATTATAATATTTAAATAGTAAGGAATGTGTGAAGTCAGAAAAACAGACGATTAATAAATAATTGTCATGCACCGTCGATTCTCTCTGTCTCAACTTCTTGTTTTTGTTTGAAGCTCTTCGTGGTGTTTACTTTGGTGTTACCAAACGAGAACATTCAAATAACTCCTTCCCTGATGAATTAACACTAAACGAGAATATAGCTTGTTGCAAATTTAATGTACAATTCTTCTATATGTATATAGGTATATTTTTGTAGCATAGAATCGCTTTTATTTTCATTTCCGTGTTTTACTCATATAAATAACTAAGTGTACGTGTATAAAAAATGTACTTTTTCTCTCCGTTAAAAATAAATTCACTTAACCTTAATATCCTGAATTCAATGAAAGCGTTTAATAAAACTTCGTGAGTATGCAAAGTGTAGTAGTATATGCGTGGATTAATCTTTTTTAAACGGAGTTAAAAAACTCACTTTAATGAGGTGAAATCAACGTTAAGAGTTGCACTGCTTTTTCTCGTCTTTTAAACGTAACTTTGTAATGGGTGCGTGGTAAAGCAAAACTTTTTGGATTAGAAATGTTTAATTTTTTATATTCTGTAATTTTGTTAAAAGGAAATAACTCAGAGGAACTTGTATTCGAAGCATGAAGAATTTCTGAAATTTTGAAAATTATTTCTACCCCCTCAGGAAGATTTCTTGTTAACGAAAAAATTGCTCTAAGCATATATAATTTTGTTAACAAGAAATAACTCAGAGGAATTTTTATTCGAAGCATGAAGAATTTCTGAAATTTTGAAAATTATTTCCATTCCCTTAAAAATATTTCTTGTTAATGAAAAAATTGTTCCATGCATCTATAATTTTGTTAAAAGGAAGTAACTCAGAGGTACTTGTATTCGAAGCATGAAGAATTTCTGAAATTTTGAAAATTATTTCCACCCTCTCAAAAAGATTTTTTGTTAACGAAAATACTGTTCCATGCATATATAATTTTGTTAACAAGAAATAACTCAGAGGAATTTTTATTCGAAGCATGAAGAATTTCTGAAATTTTGAAAATTATTTCCATTCCCTTAAAAATATTTCTTGTTAATGAAAAAATTGTTCCATGCATCTATAATTTTGTTAAAAGGAAGTAACTCAGAGGTACTTGTATTCGAAGCATGAAGAATTTCTGAAATTTTGAAAATTATTTCCACCCTCTCAAAAAGATTTTTTGTTAACGAAAATACTGTTCCATGCATATATAATTTTGTTAACAAGAAATAACTCAGAGGAATTTTTATTCGAAGCATGAAGAATTTCTGAAATTTTGAAAATTATTTCCATTCCCTTAAAAATATTTCTTGTTAATGAAAAAATTGTTCCATGCATGACCAATTATGCTGTGTATGCACACAAGCTTTCATTGAAAACAGTATTTCAGGATTAAGTGAATTTCCACTTGTAATACAACGTGCAAATACTTTTCAAAACCACCGTATACGCTGCATCATTATTCAGTGTTTCATTGCAACGGCTCGGCGGTGTTGGTTACCACCATAAAATTGCCTTCGTTTATGTAAATTATTGGCGGTAATAGTTATCGAATATTAATTGCTGCGCCCGGTGCACACCAGAACCATTTAATAGAAGTCTTGGAGACATTTCGATATACGTTTATTGCTGTTCATTGTTTCGAGCGTTCGGCACACGCAACAAGTTATCGCAGCCTGTTGTGCAATCCTGTGGCAAATGTTAATTTGTTTCGAAAATCTTTGCCCCGTGAAATGATCGTGGTTTATTCATCGTGATTACAAAAGTGTGTTCCACGGCAGAAATATCGCGTTCGAGTAGTCGAGGGCTTAATCGAAATTGATGAAAGCGCGAAGAAAAAAATACGTATCGTTGAAATGAGGTGAAAATCGAAACCACGGTGAATTTCTGAAACGCGTGGCCGGTTCCAAAGGGCTTGCACTTCGTTAAACAATTAACCGTGCGCTGTTTGCCATTAATTCAACGTTCATTCAACATAAATTAGCTTTGCATAACCGAATAACGCCCTCTCGACGTTACGTTACGTTACAACGCCCACTCGGCTATTCCATCGAGGCTTGCAAAATTCCGATGCAGCGATAATTACTATTAGCTGCTGTTTAATGTTAAACTTCGGCTAATAATAATGGGTGTAAAATTGGTCGCTGATACGCCGTGGGATCAGTGAAATCCTTCACGCTCTTCGTTTCAATTTACGCTTGATTCACAGTAGCGGGCAAAAGTTTAAGATCAAAGGGTTAATGAAAATAAATTAATTAATTCATAAGAAATAGTACTGTAAATAAAATTTGTAATTTATACTGATTAATAGATAGTGTTCTACCATAATAACAATCAAAATGAAAAAAATAACAATAAAAAGACATGTCTTGATTGATTGCTTAAACTACTGAAGCTGGAAGCATGAAATTTGAACAATGGGTTCCTTTATGATATAGGAACCCATAGGAAGAATTTTTTGATATTCCATTCCTAAGGGGGTTAAATAGGGGTTGAAAAGTTGTTTGAAAGTCAGTCGAATTTTAAGCAAGCATTATAAAAACTGGTATTTAGCTTTTTGGTTAAAAATCAAGAAATACATGTTTCAACGTTTTTGGATAATCAACCCTCAAGGGAGTAAAATAAGGGATGAATGTTTGAAAATCTGCAAATTTTGAAGCGAGCACTATGAAAACTGGTATTTAGCTTTTTGGTTAAAAATAAAGGGGTACGTGTTTCAACGTTTTTGGAAAATCAACCCCCAAGGGAGTAAAATAAGGGATGAATATTTGAAAATTCGCCAATTTTGAAGCGAGCATTATGAAAACTGGTATTTAGCTTTTTGGTTAAAAATAAAGAAATACATGTTTCAACGTTTTTGGATAATCAACCCCCAAGGGAGTAAAATAAGGGATGAATATTTGAAAATTCGCCAATTTTAAAGCGAGCACAATGAAGACTGGTATTTAGCTTTTTGGTTAAAAATAAAGAGATACGTTTTCTAACATTTTGGAAAATCAACCCCCAAGGGAGTAAAATAAGGGATGAATGTTTGAAAATTCGTCCATTTTGAAGCAAGCACTATGAAAACTGGTATTTAGCTTTTTGGTTAAAAATAAAGAGATACGTTTTCTAACATTTCTGGAAAGGGAGTAAATAAGGGATGAAAGTTTGTTTGAAAATTTTGAAGCAAGCATATAAAAGAAGAAAGCGAGCAACAGCTAGTGGACAATATTTGCAAACCATAAAACTGTTTGTCCGCTAATGTATATTGCGATTCGAGTAGTTAAAAAGAGAAAGCTCTGTGTAAATGGAAAATTGTTTCGCTGGTTCCACATGAAATTTGTTAAGGGTTTTCTGGAGTTTCAAAAACGAGGGAAATCACGGACCAACCCTTTCCGTGTTCCCCCACGTTTCTACTGCAATATTTATTCTACTTGGCAAACTTCGTTTACCGTGGTTAATCGTTGCATAAATTACGTTCTTCTATGTCTGAGTTATATTCATAGAACATTTGATTTTCGCAACAGATTCGGTAGAGCATTTGTAAATATTACCTTCTGAACAGAGAGAATTCATTAAGCTTGCGTGAATAAACTGTAATTCAGAAGCTTATTAATGTAGAACGTCAGCCAAATTTGAGTTTAAAATTATTTTCGGTAATTGTACCTGATTTGTCCTCAAATCAATTGAACATATATTCCATATATTCTTAATAAATTTAATTTTATACTGTGGCAATGATAAATATACATGGTGTTAGTGTTGGGTCAGGCGTAAGATAAGTACTCTTTAATATAAAATCACTTTATTTAACACTAAAATTACCAAGGGGGTCAAAATGACCCAATTTGTAATTTTTTCCAGAAACGTGGTAAATTTATTGTAGAGCCTACAAATCTGAAAATTTACCATAATTTTTATTATGATTGCCAAAATTTGTTTCCTTCATGTTAGGTATTTTTTTTCGTACCGTTTTCGAATTGATTTCTTTGTCTCCAATAAGTACACCCTAATTAACCTTCCAGGCGTCGTAACAGCGCCGCTCGAGTGCAAAGGGTTAAGTTTAACACTATTCCTACCACAACCGGTCAAATGACTGTTTTTAAAATTTCGATACTTTTAGAATTTTATGTATACAACGTAATTGAATCGCCTTTAAACTTTATACTTTTCCTCAAATATACGTATAATACATTTTTCAATATTCACTTCTTTTTTCATTGTTTATTTTTTGAGAAAAATTTGTAGTCCCTCTTACGTGGAAATGTCGCGGTAGGAATAGTGTTAAATAATCTTGAAGCTTTTATTTTATACATTCACCAATTCATAAGTATAGTCTTCCGCTCACTTGAAGTCCCGCGGCAGGAATGCGAGAAAAGTGGAAGGGATACACATATTCTCGTGCACACATTCAATTCTAGTTCGCTATTCGTCGCGGCAGTTACAGACACATTTGGGCTGACTTATATCTGATAGAGGACAATTCTTGCTAGTTTTTTTTACAATACGCTAGGAAAGCATTGGTTATATAATTACCAGTAGGATTATTATATGCGGTGATAGCAATGTCAAATTTTAATACCTTTGGAACATTGTTCTCTTGGGAAACACGGCTTAATAGTCTTTTGTAGAAAATGACTAGAGTTAAGTCGGATTATGTTATACAAAATATTTGATTCCATTAAGGTAAATTAATTATATTTCAAAATCATCTTTGTTACTCCACTTATAGAAAAATGGCCTTTTTTATATTAAATATAAGCATAAACAAAACCGCAGTAGTTTATAGTTTCCGAGTTTTATATTTCTATACATACTGAGATAGGGACGCAATTGAAAACTGTAATGTGCGCGTTGCAGCGTCGGCAGTGTTAGCGACGATTAAACAACGCGTATAACTAGAGTGCTAGAGTGGACTGTATCTAAATGAATGATTGCGACTTCGGACGTACTAGGCTTTATTTTTGGTGTAAACCGTTTCAAAGTTGTGACGAGAGTGTCTCTTCGAAGACACTTCATATTTTACAAAAACTCGGAGTGGGCGTACAATATTTGGCTATAGGTGAGGGAAAACGATCTACTAATGTCTTATTGGCTAGTTATGTTCGAGTGGAAGTGGTAAGATCTGTGACGTTGAAGGGTTTTCCCAAAAGACCATAGCGAGTAATAAACCTAAGGAGTACCTTGACATGAATGGAAACTGCAAACAAAGACTCTAACGGCTAAAGTTAAAGGTTCTGACACCAAATGTGACTGACCATAAACCAAGGAAAAAACGGGCTATAATGTAATGACTCCTTGGGTCCTATTTCTGCTACGACTAGCGAACTGTGGGTTGTAAAAACGGCAAAGGTTTTCTATAGAAACTAAAAAATATGTTAAGCTATGGCAATATTAGAAACTAGACTTATCCTCTTATTTTATGTGCTTTTTAAGACCTAACAAAAACTATTTCTACTACTATGGCAGAAAGCGTGTGGCTAAGGTTCAGAACGTGCGGCTCGGTTGGGGATGGGCGGCCCAATCCCTCTTCAGCCCCTGTGCCATCCCGCGGGACTTCAAGTGAGTGGAAGACTATACGTTGCGTTAGTATAAGCTCATAAATGTTTTCCAAAGTAAACGATACCAAACAAATCTTGTTCTTTAGCGAAATCTGTGTGGACCAACTGGGACAAAATTGCGAATGCAGCGCGAACCGTAAAGGGTTAATTACATTTACAAGAATTTGCATAAAAATTCACAGTCTAATCGTCAGGCTAATACCTGTGGAATGTGATCCACGCCCACGATCAGAAACCAGAAAATTCCCACTTAATTAGCCAGCCAAACAACCCCTTTAACCCTTTTAATCTCAAAATTTCCGCCAACCCTTCCGACAGCTGACCATTCCTTCTTCCATCGGTCGACCCTGTGTTTATGCCGTCGAATTAAACGCGAACGCGTTTCTAGCTAAGGAGAAAAGGGTTGCTTCTCGATGCCTCGAAGAAAATCTCATTAAAACCGTAATTACAATTTCGCTGGCGATGAAAGTGCTTGGCCGCGAAAATACTGGGGAAACGAAACGGGGCGGCATTCCTTCCGCCCCCTCGCTATTCCCATCCGTCCTTTTTCATCGTTCACCCTCTCTGCCCTCTTCTCGCCCGTTTTCCGCACGTTCCAACAACCCCGTTGTTTTGTTCTCCGACTCGTGGCAGTTTTTCTTGGCCTTTGTTATCCGAAACGGCTCCCGCTCGTCGGACATTCTTATTGTTAGCCGAACGATAAACACATTTGCGGATGAATGTACAGTTGGCCCGACGAATAAATTTTACGATCTTCTAGAATTTGTGTGAATGTTTTTTTTTTATTTATTTAGGGTGTGTATTAATCCTGTTGAAAATCAATAAAAAAAAAAAAAATTGTATAATTGCGGCATCTGTGAGTGACATTGGAACTGTCGTGTTTTTCATTTCATGGATCGTGTGTGGTATGCTCGTGTTCTCATTTCTTTTTTTTTTTTTTTTTGATGTTATCGTTTGTTACCGTTATCTTCTTTGTTCATTCGTTTCATGTTTTTCGTCCTAAGCTTGTGTTGTATATAAAATATAATTTTTGTTCTTGTTGTAATTCTGGCGTTTGCTATTGGTTTCTTTTAGCTTAGTATTCCATCAAACTCTTTTCACTGGAGAGGTGATTATTGGTCGTCTAATGATACTAACTTCAATAATTAAAAAATTCGAATATCTACTAGGATTCGCCTATATTAAGCGTCATTTAGTTTAGTTAAGAGATACACTAAAATTTACATATATGACTGTTTAACCCTTTGCACTCGAGAGCTAACTTCAAAAATTTTCAAATTCGAAATATTTACTAAGATTCGTCTATATTAAACGTCATTTAGTTCTGGTTAATTGGTATACTAAAATTTACATATACTAAATTCGCATATACTAAAATTTACATATATGACTATTTAACATTTAAGTCTAATTAGTAAACAAACTAACTAAAGTCTGAAAATTTGCAGAACTATCATTTGGTGATTAATAGTCGCTTCTCAAGTGTAAAGGGTTAAAGGTATCGCAAATTTTTGTTTGTCGAAATTTTTGTTTTACAAAACGTTTAACCCTTTGTACTCGAGAAGTGACCATTAGTCGTCTAATGATACTAACTCCAAAAATTTTCAAATTCGAAATATTTACTAAGATTTGTCTATATTAAACGTCATTTAGTTCTGGTTAATTGGTATACTAAAATTTACGTATACTAAATTCGCATATACTAAAATTTACATATATGACTATTTAACATCTAATTAGTAAACAAACTAACTAAAGTTTGAAAATTTGCAGAACTATCATTTGGTGATTAATAGTAGCTTCTCAAGTGCAAAGAGTTAAAGGTATAGGAAGTTTTTGTTTGTCGAAATTTTTATTTTACAAAACGTTTAACCCTTTGTACTCGAGAAGTGACCATTAGTTGCCTAATAATACTAACTCCAAAAATTTTCAAATTCAAAATATTTACTAAGATTCGCCTATTTATTGATAATCCTACTGTTAACCCTTTGCACTCGTATGTCTCAGCGTATGCGAAATTCCAAGTTTTACCGTGGAATTATCATTATTTTTAATTATACTCTGAAATGTTACAACTAAATATGCTAATAACGTATTGGAAAAGTTTTGTTTTGATTGAATTAAAAAAATAAATTCCGAGTTGGCGGTAATTCATGGTTATATTAAATTCGAGTGTAAAGGGTTAAAGGGCGGTGTAATTAAGTGTTGCGTGTAAAAGAAATAATTAACGAGTGGCAAATTTATTCTATGACTATAAAACAAAGATATTTTTAAATATGTTGCGTGTAAACATATAGTATCTGTTCAAAATTTAACGTTAGGTGACTCGAAACGGGTGTGTACGTAAATTTAACAGATAATTGACGGTGTATGTTAATTATTGCCTGACCCCAGAGACCTGGTGTGTTGTTACAGAAATAAAGAATCGTGTTAATACGTGTCATCGTTGGAAACGTGAAGCGAATAACATTAATTCAAGTCAATTTCGGGGTGATGCTCCCTTCTAGTTACTCGTTATGAAGGTTGTAGGGGCTGGAGGGACGATGGAATTTTTATTATCCCGGAATGCTGAAAAATGGCAAAGTTTCATCATGAGGAAAGAATTTTATTATGACGTGATGTCGGGAAACAGAAAAATTATAGCGTATTACGGTGCTGGAAATTGGTAGAATGTTTAAAAAAAAAAAAATGGTTAAATTTCATTGTATTGCAATATTTTGGGGGGTGATTGGAAAAGTTGTGCGATATTGTAGGGATAAAAATTGATTGAATTCTTATGAAAACTGCCATGGAATTATGTTTCAATTTTTGAGAAACCACACAATTTTTAGTTTCAATATCAAGAGATGATAAATTCTGCTGGATTCAAGAAAAATGTGACAGAATTTCATTGTATTTAAATAAGTAGAATTTTATTATCAAAAGTCATTTTACCATAAAATGAAGTAAACAATGATGCGTACAATGTTTACAAAAGTTTTTTCTTTTAAACAGGTTCAGGAACTTTGCAACTATTTAGAAATTTTATTAAATTTCAGAAAATTTATTGTATAACTCACCCTAATTAATTTCTGGGTTAAATTACCTAAATTTCCTAAATTTCCTAAATTACCAAGATAAATGCAATGGTGTGGCAACTTTGTGTTATTGCATGGTCAAAAGTTTCTTGGAAATAAAAGAAATTACAGATTTAGTACATAGATCGAATTCCAATAATTGAATTACAAGAATATGATGTTTCAGGAAAATTTATTGTATATCTGAACCTGATTAATTTCTGGGTTAAATTACCTAAATTACCAAAATTAAGTTACCTAAATTACCTAAAATACCATGATAAATGCAATGGTGTGGCAACTTTGCGTTATTGCATGGTCAAAAGTTTCTTAGGAAATAAAAGAAATTACAGATTCAGTACATAGATCGAATTCCAATAATTGAATTACAAGAATAAGATGTTTCAGGAAAATTTATTGTATATCTGAACCTGATTAATTTCTGGGTTAAATTACCTAAATTACCAAAATTAAGTTACCTAAATTACCTAAAATACCATGATAAATGCAATGGTGTGGCAACTTTGCGTTATTGCATGGTCAAAAGTTTCTTAGGAAATAAAAGAAATTACAGATTCAGTACATAGATCGAATTCCAATAATTGAATTACAAGAATAAGATGTTTCAGGAAAATTTATTGTATATCTGATCCTGATTAATTTCTGGGTTAAATTACCTAAATTATCTAAATTACCAAAGTAAATGCAATGGTGTGGCAACTTTGCGTTATTGCATGGTCAAAAGTTTCTTGGGAAATAAAAGAAATTACAGATTCAGTACATAGATCGGATTCCAATAATTGAGTTACAAGAATATGATGTTCTTCTGTAAGGATAAAGTAATTGAAGTTCTTACGAAGTTAGATTGAAAGCAGATACCATTTAATTGAAAGTGTCTCGATTTCCAGTTTTGCTCATTGTAAGAAAAGCTCATGGACTTCAATTATAACTTCCGGTTACTGATATCAGGTAACGTTGAAGCTCATCCGTTACGTGAACATTAAACGCGCAACCACCAGCGCACGGAACTGATTCCGTCTGCTCGAAGAAGTGGTAAAAAAGAAAGTTGTCCAAGAAAAAGATTAATTTCCACCCTTAACCGCGCGCAAGCTTCCTCTTGTGCCGGCGTCGCGACGCTTGTTCTTTTATTTGTGTCAGATTTGTTTTATTGCCACGTAAACACGCTCCATTGCTTCGCGATTATTAATTCAATTACGCGACACCGGAAAGAATGATTCCTTGAATTGCTGCTCGAGCTGAAGGAAAGATATGGAATTGAATTGTATAACTGGACGACGAAAATAAAGAAAAGAGGAAAAAGAAAGGGTATCCTTAGCTTCGTTAACTTATTGAGCACGGGGTATTTAAATTGTTTAACCCTTTCGCTTCGGTTGTCCAGTCCGCCGAAGTACCGTCACTGAACGGAAGCACGCGACAGAAATATGCACAGTGCGCACTTTTTTAAGTCTTAACCCTCGTACAGCGGACATTGGGTCCATTGTGACCCAGTCATAAATACTTTTGTATCGTTTATCACGTAATGCGTGTGGTTTTCATTCGTTTATGTACATATGCATATAGTTGATTTTATGCAAATTTCATATGTGTACTTGCACCCTCGAAACATTTATACACTATTACTTTTTATATTCGACTGCTGAAACTATCTCAAAATCGTCCGCCGTGCGAGGGTTAAATAACAACTGTGCTGAATAAAACAATCGTTGCTCTAATGTAACAAGTATATTTGCATTTTTAATATGAAAAAGCTTACAAAATTATTGAAATACAAAATTATTAAAATGTAAAATGATTAAGATACAAAATACATTTGGATGCCGCCTATTAGAGGCGCTCGAAGCGAAAGGGTTAAATCCCAGGTTCTTGGAGATTTTTTCTTTTAATCGTACTGCTGCAACCTTCACTTTAAAAATTAATTTGATGAATTGAAATTTTTAGAGAATACTCACAAATAATTCTAGTACCAATACAGATTTGCATTATTGGTGCACAATTGCATAATAAGAATGCAAATATGCATCATGCTTCCTTAATGTGTTAAGATTATAATCAAGATTTAATTGAATTGGACAACATTAAACGCGCGATTCGTTAATTACAGATGGATAGATTTAAATGAATTATTTTTGAAACTTGTGGAATTTTCGAAATTGTTTTAACACTTGTTCGTTGCCACGTCACCCATATTTGGGTGACGCTCTTTTTCTTAAAGTTAAATAAGGATTTTAAAAGGAAATTAAGCACCGAACTATATATAAATATAAAATGCATAAAATAACAATGAAAATCTAATATATATAAAAGGTAGAATTTCTGTTGTTTTCATATTTTTTTTACTCCAAATTCACCCGAGTCACGCTGGGCGACGAACGTGTTAATTTTGAGAACTTTTATGATTTCTGGCTCTTGGAATGCATAGGATTTTTAAATTTCTACAATTTTTGGAAGTTTCTATAACTTCTAACTCTTGAAATTCATAAGATTTCAGGATTTCTATAATTTCTATGATTTCTAATTGTTGGAATCCATACATTTTTAGAATTTTTAAAATTTCCATAACACCGGGAACTTCTATGGCTTCTAATTTTTGGAATGTATAAGTTTTTAGGATCTTTAAAATTTCTTCTGAAGGAACTCCTAAAAGATTTTTGGAATTTTCGAATTTCGAAAGTTCACGTGTTTCTAAATTCTACCTAATATTTCCTTAACAAAATTTTCTGCCATTCATTGCTGAATTTGGAGCTTTTAATTAATCGAAAGGCAATCATTCAAGCATTAAGAAATTCAATTTTACATTTTACATGGATATATTCGAAAAACTCGAAGATTTTTTATTCGCGTTGACGTACAAAAGTTAACATTCACTTTCAATAAAACCAAACGTTTTTCCTTTTTCATAGTTAACATCTATGGATACAGCCTTTCGTAGGATCAACAAAATTTTTAACGAATCGCCGTGAAAATATTTTATTTCGAATTGCGATAGATTTCTCATCGAAATTTCTTCGTTCTCGAGTACCGTGTAAATTTCATCCAATGAAATTCAGTTTAGAGAAATAACAAAGAACCAGTTGAAGCTTCTTCCGTTCGTAAAAGTATCCAGCAAGTTTTAATAATTCTTCGGAACGTTCTTTTCCAAGAAATCCACAGTCCATTTTTGCAGAATCTGGATTTGTTGTTCCTCAGAACTTTTATCACTCGCATCGTCTGTTTTGCATCCGACTTTTAATTATTTCCGCGGGAATCTTATAATTGGATTCGCAAAGCCTTTGAATCTCAGTAAATTCACCGTTTCAGAGGAATTCGCAAACGTAATATAAAATATTTTGTGTGATATAGGATGAAATTGATAAACATGAAATATTTTATATGATATACTATGAAATTTTGTAAATGTAAAATGTTTTTCTATGAAGCCGTGTGTATTTAACAAGATTTGCCGATTTTCAAGTAGGGCGGAATTAAATTTTGCTTTCACGGAAACGTTCGTGAAACCCAGACGAACCGGATGATCCGATCGGAGATAATTTCCAATTAAAATCGATATTTTCCAGTTTTTATGGGCAGTTTGGGCGACGATAAATTTAGTTGGCAGACGGTGGTCGCCGGAATGCGAGCCACGTAGATCGTAAAGTTGCAGTGGCTCGACGAAGGTCACGAAAGGGAAAGGGGTAATCAATTGTAGGGTACGAGATGAGCTTTCAACGGTAACACCCCATCACGGTGTTTAAACCTTCGTTATAAGAGCGAGGAAAATTTTATATCTGTTTATACCAACGCTGTTTCATTATTTGCATAACGAATATATGAATCTCAAAAAATTTCTTTTACAATACAAGCAATTATACAAGTCTTCCTTGAAACGAGCGATCATTCGTTGGAATTATTACAATTTTTGTAAGAAATTTTTATCATCTTTGTCGTCTGATTTTGATCGACGATTATTGATATACATGCCTAATGATCATGTCTAATGATCGACATTCTAATTGTCCACAAAATATTAAATGGATATGTTGCATGACCAAACATACCTTTTAGGCATTTTAAACTAAAATGTTTCATCACATCTGTTAGGATTCATCTATTTTTTAAGTCGGAATTTTATCGAACTTTACACAGTTAACATAATTGTACTAATCGCATTATTTATTTATTTATTTATTTATTTATTTATTTATTTATAGGGGGAAATGTGTCATTAGTATAATACATGAAATATATAGTGACACAGTGAGGCACAGTGCATAATATCAATTAAATATAATTAAGAATTATTGTAAATTAAAGTAAATTAATTTAAAGTAGTTTAAAGTAAATAATTAAAATACATTAACTTAAATTAAATTAAATTAAATTAATTTGGCATGTTATATAGTATCCGTTTAAGTGAAAGAGGGATTGAATTAAATGGATCTATGAGTGATACGACATTGAATAAGATCTGCAATTCTGTCGATTTTTTCGGATCTATTCATTCTTTTAAGTGCCATCTGTACCCCTACTAACTCACATACTAATTTTCCTGTATTGTAAACCAAAGGGTACCTACCCGTGGATAAATAAATAAATCAATCAATTTTTGGACAAATTCATATTCTATAAATATAGTCAAAGAAATTGAATTTGAATAGGCAATTTATTTCTGCTATCAAATATTGCTTTCAAATGGATATGTAATTTGTTTTTGATAGTTTACGTATTTTAGGATATTACGCGTCTTCTATCATTTTCTCTAAATTTTTTAGTCCAACAATAAATACGAAAAGCGATTTAGTGCTCTCTGAAAGAAGAATTAAGGATCTTGCGAAAAACACTGAGATGTTTGGAGGAAAATGAGTTTTCGTTTGACGTGTTCCGAATTCTTTTTCCACGAACTAGGGGAAAAACACAAGTGTGGTAGGGGAGGGGGGAGGCTGCATGATCCTCGTTTCTTCGGGGAAACTCCAGAAATTCAGCGCTGTCCGAGGTAGCTTTCGTTCAATTTGCCAAGAGCCCTTATGAAGCCCGGCGTACTTAAGAGGCTTCTGTGTTTGGCTGCATAGATAGCTTCCGAAGAAGAAAAATGTTCTCCACTTAGCCAGAACTGATTCCAACTGATCCTTTGCACTCGAGAGACGATTCTCACTCGTCGAATAAAACCATCTTCCAAAACTTCCAAAACGCCGAAACCACCGAAACTGAATTTACTTAATTTGAATCAATAATATTGAAACTCGTAAATTACGACAGTTTAACCCTTCGAATTTTGCCGTTTACGACATTGGTGTCATTTGAATACCAAAATGTCGCTTTTCGAATGCAACGGGTTAAACGTGGGTGGTGGTCCTTGGTCAGTCGGTGAACGCATAAATTTACAATCGTTTTTAAATGCTGGAATTATTGGAAACAGTCGGTATAAATATTGTAGAATCTTATTATTATATCTAATTATTATGAAACTCGTAAATACGACTGTTTAACCCTTCGAATTTTGCAGTTTACGACATTGGTGTCATTTGAATACCAAATGTCGCTTTTCGAATGCAACGGGTTAAACGTGGGTGGTGGTCCTTGGTCAGTCGGTGAACGCATAAATTTACAATCGTCTTTAAACGCTCGAATTATGGAAATAGTCGGTATAAATATTGTAGAATCTTATTATTATATCCAATTATTATGAAACTCGTAAATACGACTGTTTAACCCTTCGAATTTTGCGGTTTACGACATTGGTTGGTGTCATTTGAATACCAAATGTCGCTTTTCCAATTCAACGGGTTAAACGTGGGTGGTGGTCCTTGATCAGTCGGTGAACGCATAAATTTACAATCGTCTTTAAACGCTGGAATTATGGGAATAGTCGGTATAAATATTGTAGAATCTTATTATTATATCTAATTATTATGAAACTCGTAAATTACGACTGTTTAACCCTTCGAATTTTGCAGTTTACGACATTGGTGTCATTTGAATACCAAAATGTCGCTTTTCGAATGCAACGGGTTAAACGTGGGTGGTGGTCCTTGGTCAGTCGGTGAACGCATAAATTTACAATCGTCTTTAAACGCTGGAATTATTGGAAACAGTCGGTATAAATATTGTGAAATCTTATTATTATATCTAATTATTATATTTGAGGATTATGAGGAATGTTGGTAGTGCAGTACAAATGATTAACGCGACTCTTTACTATGATTGGACATTAGCTCTGTACGATTCTCGATGGAAATCTATTCATCTTCTGTTACGTTGTAACAACATTCATTTCATATTCATAAAACTTCAGCCGCAATTCAAGGGTATATTCGGAGACAGCATCGTTAAGGCTAAAATAATATAATGTAAAATAATGCCGTTTTCAGCAAATGTACCTAAGACATTAATCGCTATCGCTGGATCGTGGATCGTTTGATGTCTGTTTGTCGATGGACAAGTTGATCTATTTCCTTCACAGCTCTCAATATGTTAGTAGTATTATTTGTGTGAGAGTCCAAGATATTGTATTTTTGTTTATTACTGATCTTACTTAGAAATTATGTGTAATGATTAGGGAATTAGATTATGTGTAATTATGTGTAACAGAAAGTAGTATTACAGGCTTGTACAGTAAATAAACTGAAATAGTTTGTTTAAACATTGAAATGTTATATCATTAATGACGTACTCGAGAAATGTTTAACGGTAACAGAAGAATATTACCGAGGGTGTATTAACGATCCTTCGTACACGAGAGGTGACTTTTAACCGTCTAATAATATTAACCCTTTATCTGACAAGCATTGAAATTTCAAATAAACAAATTTGGGAGTTATCCATGTTAAGTATAAAACATTTTCAAATTCAGAATATTTGCTAAGATTCGCTTATATTAAACTTCATTTAATTTAGTTAAGTCATACACTAACATTTACATATATGACTATTTAACCTCCAGATCTGACAAATACACAAACTGACTAAGGTCTTTATGGACAATATGAATTGTAACAGATATTTACACTAAACTTATTATTTACCATCATTTTTCATCTTATTTACCATCTTTCACCTCATACAATCGACTTTTTCGCATTCCTATCCAAAAGTCTGAAACACTTAAAACGAGGATGGTGCTATAGTTACGCTCCTCAGTTTAGGTGTTTTATCGAGTAACTGACGAATGTTCGATAAATAATATTTTGTTTAACCCTTTCGTTACTACTGTCATTAGCGATTGCAATATCGGTATTTCGAGCCATTTGTACAATTTTGTAATACCGGTATTCATATGTTTAAATACCATTTTCTCGGTATTTACTAGAAATTTTCTGAGATCATTCTTTTCTGTTTCTAATTCATAATTGTATCTTTAATGATATGGTGCTATAGTTGTGCAACGATACAAAAATTAGTTTATACGAATATATCGTTTGTATCGACAGAAAATTACAATAAAACTTTTCCAACGTTTATCGTTTATCATACCCTTTCACCACATATAATCGACTTTTTTGCATTCCTATCCAAAAGTCTGAAACACTCAAACTGTAAGAGGAACCAGATAATCAGGGGTGACGATGGCCAAAGTGGTCATTAGGGCCCCCATAAACCAGAGGTCCCCAATAAGGGTTGGGACCGAGTACGCGCGAGGCTCGGTCACGGCCGCTTGCACTTTCCAGGCCCGCACCAACGACGGGTTTGTTTTTCGGAAAAGTGCAAAGTGGGGATGCGCCCATAAAAACATGAGGAAAAGGGCATAGCCAGTTTTTTAGTAAGATAGAAACCGTATTGTACGAACGAGAGACGATTTTGTAAAAGAAATAAAGTACCCCTCACAAAACGGGGTTTGGTGCTATAGTTATGCTCCTTAGTGTAGTGTCACGTTCTCACGACCACATCGTTCGATCGATTTTATTCCTCGATCCTGAAGAACCTTGACGAAAGAAGAAAAGGGGTTGGGGGGGGGGGAGGAAATCGGTCGTTGTCGCCAAGAAAAGAAGCAAAGATAAGTGAATGCCGTGGAAATAAGAGAGGTCGTGGAGGACGTTGAGGGATGCGGACGGATCAATCCTAGGGACATCTGTGAACGGGAGGAGGAGGGGGGGAGGGTGGTGTAATTCCCAGGAACACTGGGTCAGAAGGACTTGGCTTGCGCGTTTAGCAGGATCAATGGCACAAAAAGGGCAAGAGGGATGGACAAGCTCCCGAGGGACGCAAGAAAGGAATATACAGTAGGACTTCATTTATCCGAATTAATGTCTGCACGGCGGCTGGTTCGCCGAACGCGTTTCTGAGCTCTTATTATTCCAACGCTGGCTACACGAATGAACTCGTGTGTTTGTTTTACAAAATAAATTATTGCGGTTCGTTCCTAGACTGTGGACTTTTATGAATTTATTTAAAAAATTACGGAGCGCATATATGTGGTCGCTTAAAATGTACCGGGCAACAGTTGTTTAACTGTTTCACCTGAATTTACTTTGTGAATTATTTGTTGGACGAAAAAATTGTTGCTTGATGCCAAGAGCTGTATACAGTGCAATTATTTGTCTTTTCGTACGCCCTCGTATGTCTCCATAATTCAGTATTTTTTTTTTATGATGCACATTGCAGTTAAAAATATCAAAGTAACCTTCATATTTTCAAAAAATTATATAGGGAAATCCAAATAATTGTACCTACTGTATTCTTCCAAATAATTTTCGAAACATTTTACGTCTTATATAATAAATAGCTTAGAAGTAAATTTAGGTGAGTCACTTGAATGATTAACCTATAAAATTTTGAAAATAAATTTATTTTAATAGATAAATTTTGAAAATAAATTTATTTTAATAAATAAATTTTGAAAATAAATTTATTTTAATAAATAAATTTTGAAAATAAATTTATTTTAATAAATAAATTTTAATAGATAAATTTATTACATTCAGAAATTGAAACAGTTA
Source organism: Tetrapedia diversipes (assembly GCA_033822845.1). Lineage (NCBI taxonomy): Eukaryota > Metazoa > Arthropoda > Insecta > Hymenoptera > Apidae > Tetrapedia > Tetrapedia diversipes. Next base: position 24,830 of record JAOPTO010001681.1, read on the forward strand.
CTTGCTTAGATTATACTTATTTGGTTGTGTAAAATACTTTGTTTCCTTATTTAGGCCAATAGAACTCCAAATTGTGTAAAATATAATTACATAAAATAGATCTCATCGATTTTAGTGATATCCTGGTCAATTTTCTCAGCAGTTTCATCTATGTATAATACATGTCTAATTATCGTTCTGCTTTAGTCATTAAGATATTTGCACAGAGAAGTGTTTTCAACATTGCGATTTTTCTATGAAAAATCCAGGAAAACTGTACAGACAAACGGTATGATCCGGCCCTGTTGAAGAGCAAAAAAATTTATATTCAAACGAGAGAACGTTTGGCGTTCGAAATGATGGGAAGCGCAGGAACAAAGCTCCATTAAGGGTTGATGGAGTTCCGAACTTAAATGTCGGAATTTAATTAACCGTGAAAACCGAGATCGTGCTTCTAGTCCAGTGATCAGGAATCGATTTGGATTTCATACATCTCTGCATGATGTACGCTGATAACAGGCTTCGCGATGGTGACAGTTCGATTTAGATTAAAATGCTGTTTTTCCTCCTTATCTATTCTTTTCTTTGATTGCTGCTTTCAAAGCGTGTGACACTTTATCTTGTTGTAAATAATTTGACGAATCAAATTCTATTCAAGCTGCAATCATCACTAATACAAGTTTCTTATCCTTAATGAAATTATAGGCAAGGATTAGCGTTCTAAAATAAAATTTTTTGTATTATGCACTGATGCAGAAAAATTTGTATATCACATTATTCTGTAAATACTGCCTCAGTTGTATCCACAGTAGTGGTCGAAAGTTTAACACCGAAAAGTTAGGAAAAATAAAGTAGTTCATATATGAGGAACAGAATAATAAACAAATTTCATACTTTGTACCACTTAACAAGTGCTACAGTATCGTATAAGTAATAGAAATGGAAGTGTAGATATTAAGTAAATTCGTGCCGATTTTTGATAGGTGAGATAAGGACAAATTTAAATATATCAGAATGATTGAGAACAAATAGTATGTGTACATATCGTAAAAGACAATACTTCAGGCATATTTGAAACAAAATTTAGGTATGATACGTTAATTTTTGTCAGTTTTACACGCCTTTTAATATGGAAGAAAACAAATTGCATTTTAGGCATTTAATACTTTTCTTTCACCGGAAAGGCAAAAATGTTTATGGTATCTTTTTTAATCATTATGAAATTCCCTTAATAGAAAAAACTTCAACTCTTTCCTCACGTATAAAAGCTTTTTGCTGAAAAACCTAAGAAATTCTGGAAGGATGGAATTTTCAAGTTGCCTAAAAAATGGAGACAGGTTGCACAGAAGAATGGCACCTGTATAATTTAATAAGTGTGTACTAAAATTTAAATCCCCTGCGCTTCGATCTTCCGTCAAAATCAGCACGAACTTTTCGGCCAGCCCAATACTTTTCCTTTACCGGAAAGGCAGAAATGTCACAAAAGCGGCAAACAAGACACGCACTGTTTATGGTACCTTTTTCGATCATTACAAAATTCTGTTAATGGAAAAAACTTGAACTACTTCGACTCGATAAAAAATCACGTAGAAAAGTCTTCTTGCTGAAAAACCTGAGAGTTTCTGGAAGGACAAAATTTTCAGGCTGCCTGAAAGATGAAGAAAGGTTGTAAAAAGGAATGGCACCTGTATAATTTAATAAATATATGCTAAAATTTAAATGCCCTGCGTTTCAAAATCGCCACGAATTTTCCAAACAACTCAATAATATTTTTGTTTTATAATATTCTCTTATCTAAAACTTATGTCCGTTACTGTAATCGCAGTTTTCATTTGTTTATTTCTGAGAATTTTTTAGTATACACTGGAAGCCCAATAATATTTAGAAACCATGGTACTTTGTTTTATGATATTCCCTCGTCTTAAACTTATGTCCGTTACTGTAATTGCAGTTTTCATTCGTTTATTTCTGAGAATTTTTTTGGTATACACCGGGTGGCTATCGCTAGAAGGTAATGTAAAATTTTTGCGAATTATTTAAACGACCAGGATCGCCTGTTTTTCTTACGACCCCTCTTATTTATCGCTTTGTTCAGAACTTTGGCTGATATAATACGTGGGACTTGTTAATTCTGTACATTATTAACGATTCTCTTGGAGGCCCTTTGCTATAGTAAGCCACCCCCGTAAAAACTCCTGGGAGCACTAAGCTTTGCGGTAGTATATCCGCAGGGTCGTGCAATAACTCTCCATATGAAATAAAGGAATTGCCCATACACGAAATCCCTGGGAACATCTTTCCCGAGTAAAGACCACATATTAATTAATATGAGACACGTGAAAGCGGGATGAAGAAAGTTGTAATGAACGTTTATTCCTGAAGATTCTGTAATCTCTGCTATTTATGTGCTTTAACGATTACATTAGGTCTTTGTAAATGTTTTCATCTTGGTTTTCACTTCTTATAATACGTTTTCCTCCCTTCCCACTATTTTTTGCTAAGTTTTCCTTTAGACACTAAATTTATGAAAATGTAAAAAAATTTTAACACTATTTTCCTTTGTAATATCGATTTGTTGTAGATGAAAATTTTTACATGGCTCTAAACTCTGCCTAATTCTTTATTTTTTTTTTTTTATTTTGTTAGGAATAATAAATGAGCTAGTGATTGTGAAAGTGATCTGAGTCAAAAAGTTTGGAAAAAATTTGCACCTTCACTTTTTGTGATTTGGCTCATTTCCAAGATTTCAAAATCTCATCATCATTATCATTTTCAAGATTTCATCATTTCAAGATTTTAATTAATAAAATAACTTTCTTTAAATTTTTGATTTGGATCACTTTCAAAATAATCAGCAGTACTGTGAAAAAAAAATAGTTTCGGTTGCACAACTCAAGAGCAATTATTCTGAATGGGGTTTAATATTGCTAAATGAAATAAACTCTTATTAGTGAAATAATACTTGGATAATTTATTGATACTTTTATATAGCACGAGGAAGGGCAATTTTGACCGCACCTAGCGAGTTTTGTCACAAGACTAGCAGAACGCAGTGGTCGAAATTCTTACAACCCCGTCCGGGTCCTTCAGCCCCTGCAGTTCTGTTTCTCGATGTTTTCGAACTTTCTAAAATGCCAGATGTGGCTTAGCTTCTTGGAAGAAGCCCTTGAGAAAGCATGTTAAGAGAAAGCTGGTTTATTGTTAATTTTTGCTTCGTAGTATTTCTGTACTCAATTTCCAACAGCAATGATTAAAAACAAAAACTTTTATAAGAAACTGTGAAACGAAATTGTTTGACAATTGTAAAACGTTGGTAAGATAAAATTGTATCGAGCAACAAAATTTCGACGAATGTTCGCGCGGAACGTTGGACATAATTTGTGTTTTGTTACCTGATGTCGAAAACAAACACGGAATCTTGATCGTTTTCGTTGATTGCATTTTCGATCGACGTCGATATCGAAGGAGAGAGAACAAGTATGGTGCTGGAAACGTGTGTCAATCTACGGATAGATTGAATCCGATTGGCCTTATGAGGAAATGAATTTGGCGCCGTAAGAAAAATGGCCGAAAAAGGAAAGTAGATTGGAAGAAGTATATAGTTTCAGAAATATCTTCGGTAAAACAAAATTCTTTCCGCGTTCTAATAATTAAACTGCAAAAACTTGAATGTGAATTCACATTTCTGCGAACACAATTAAAGTACCTAAATTAATTGAATTTGTTTTTTATGTGAGGGTTACTTTATTTTTTTACAAAATAGTCTTTCGTTTGTAAAATACGGTTGCTGTCTTACTAACTAACTATGCCCTTTTTCTCATGCTTTTATGGGGGCCCTAATGACCACTCTGGTCATCGTCACCCCTGATTGTCTGGTTTCTCTTACATTTAACTCTTTGAGGCACAGGATTTCAGATCAAAAATAGACCCATGTTGCACGGAAATTTTATCGGATTTTAAACGAAACAAAATTCGTATATTTTTATTAATAAAGGTATAACATCATGTGGAAACGTAACAAAATAGTATTACTTAATTTAATTTGTTGTAACCTTCCGTTTATAACAATTGGTCAACGGGGTAATTTCGTGTTGAATGTCGCCAACAAATGGAATACATTTGTAACATTGTTTGAAGATGTTACCAACTGCTTTACGTAAATAAGACAAAAAATGTAAACCTACATATGCACATGCAGCCACCGCAAGATTTCGAGGTGAGACTAAAAATGTGCCACCATGCCGTGAAATACATGAAAAAGGTGAGATACTTTTAATCCCACCGTGCCTCAAAAAGTTAAATTATTATTATAACATACCAGAATTTTATTTTGAATATTTTTGTATTTTATTTTGTATTTTATGCTTTTAGTTATTATTTGTTTCTATTTCATATATTTTCGATTTGAGTTTTTATTTGTGTTACACGTATTATTTACATTTCTTATACACGCGTAAGCATTCGCAGCACGTTTATGATTGACGTTTAATATAATGGAACCAATTCTCAAGGCACATTTCTCTATCGAGTGTTACGGATGGCGGAAATATCCTAGAATACGTTTCGCCATTTTCTTGTCGATCAGAAACATTGGTGTATAGGTATACGCTATTGGCAGAATGTTTCGAAGCCATATAGCTTTGAAGAATTGGCTAGCGAACAAACATTTAGTCTTAACACTAAACCTACCTACAGGTTTGGGTATACTTATTTTTAACGAAGAAATCACATTGAAAATTATATTTAAAAAATACTTGATACAAGGAAAACAAACCGTAATAATTACAATAAAAATCACAGTAAATTTCCAAAAGTGTAGGTACCACAATAAATCTACAAAGTTTTCATAAAAACTTACGAATTGGTCATTTTGACCGGTTTTGGTAGTCCCTTCGAAGGTATACTTATTTGTGACGAAGAAATCAAATTGAAAATTATATTTAAAAAATACTTAATACAAGGAATACAAACCGTAATAATTACAGTAAAGATCACAGTAAATTTCCAAAAGTGTAGGTATCACAATAAATTTACAAAGTTTTCATGAAAAATTATTAATTGGTCATTTTTACCGGTTTTGGTAGTCCTTTCGAAGGTATACTTATTTGTGACGAAGAAATCACATAAAAAATTGTATTTAAAAAATTCCTAATACAAGGGAAAGAAACCGTAACGTTTACAGTAAAAATCACAGTAAATTTCCAAAGGTATATGTATCATAATAAATTTACAAAGTTTTCATGAAAAATTATTAATTGGTCTTGGTAGTTATGGTGTTAAACTTTTGTCCGCTACTGTATCTCTTTATTGTGTTTCAAGTATTTAAATAATACAAATTCGATTAAAAAAATCGCGTCAATACTGTAGTATCGTAATTTAGTATCGTAAATAAATAGTGTGAGTCGATTAGGCGAAAGCCAGATCTAGCGAGCACGGGGTAAGAAGAGGAAAGGGCCTATAAGAGTTTCTTCGAAAGAGAAAAGGGACCATTGTTGTATAGAAAACCGAGTTGTAGAGTCATAATAAGAGCTCAGGATTAAACATAGAGTCGCGTGGCAGAGTTGAATTAAAATTTACTGTATATTGTATATTTTTGTCATTAATCATATTAATAATAATAAATAATTTGAAGAACCTTTTCACTACAATAATAATAATAATAATAATAAATAATCTTTAGAACCTTCTCTCTACAATAATAATAATAATAGTAAATAATCTTAAGAACCTTTTTTCTACAATAATAGTAATTTTTTTTGCAAAAAAAACTCGTGAAATTAACGGATCCCATGAATCTAGTGTTAATCACAGCGATTCTGTGATTTCTTAGTCACGTGGCAGAGTTGAATTAGAATTTCGGTTGAATTACAGTTCAGTTTCATCTATTTTGGATAATTCACAATTTGGATAACCTTAATCATCCGGAGATCTCTTTATCGAAACGGATTTACTTTCGAATAATCAACGTACTGTGTATTTTTGCCATTATTCATATTAATAATAATGATAAATAATCTTGAGAATCTTTTTTCTACAATACTTTCCAAATTTTCGCCGAGTAGTTTTCACATCTCAGAGGTTCGTTCGTTGATTCGAAAAATTTGCCAATTCCATTTATTCCCGCAATCCTAATTTCCTTCAAAGGAGGACGTCCCTGCTCAATTAGCGTTGCTCCCTGCTCGATGATGGAACACGCGAACCGAGGCATTTCGAATGATGCGAGAAGCTTTTTCCATCCGTTTCCAGCCAATAGGCTGGCAAACAGACACGCTCGCGTGTGTATCGTGTAGCAACCGTGCGCATCCTCTTTGATCTCGCCTCCTTTGCCGCGGAATAACCTGGCCAATCCGACGTCCCGCAGGGACAACTTTGAACAGACGATATCATTGTTACCGATGACGGAAACCGTCTTTGAGTATCCGTGAGTAGCGGCCCTCGCGGATCCTGCAAACTGTTTGTCCCGATTGTTGTCCCGCTGAAAGTGTTCTGATGAACGAAAATAGCAGAAATATGAAAAATTCTCGGTTTTAGATGAACGGTATCGATGTTCAGTGGATGGCACCGCTTTCTGCTGTCGCTAATGACTAGATCGAGGATCTTTGTGGGTTTGTAGGAGATTCGAATTGGTAGAAGATTGCAAGTTGTGAAATTTAGAGAGTGAAATGGATTTATGTGTGAACACAATTTCTTTATTTAATTTTGTGTGCATTTATGGGAGATTCGAATGGGTAAAAGATTGCAAATTGTGAAATTTAGAGAGTGAAATGGATTTACGTGTGAATGAAAATTCTTTAATCGTTTTTGTGTGCGTTTATGGGAGATTCGAATGGATAGAAGATCGCAAACTGTGAAATTTAGAGAGTGAAATAGATTTATGTGCGAATGAAATTTCTTTATTCGTTTTTGTGAGTATTTATGGGAGATTCAAATTGGTAGAAGATCGCAAGTTGTGAAATTTAGATAGTGAAATGGATTAATATGTGAACACAATTTCTTTATTTAATTTTGTGTGCGTTTATGGGAGATTCGAATCGATAGAAGATCGCAAGTTGTGAAATTTAGATAGTGAAATGGATTAATATGTGAACACAATTTCTTTATTTAATTTTGTGTGCATTTATGGGAAATTCGAATGGGTAGAAAATCGCAAGTTGTGAAATTTAGAGAGTTAAGTGAATTTATGTGCGAACACAATTTCTTTATTCGTTTTTGTGAGTATTTATGG
>JAOPTO010001682.1:0-51989 GCA_033822845.1 Tetrapedia diversipes
AATTTCTTTTTGTAAATTATTAAATACACGTTTAAATTATTAAACAAATGTTGATAATAGAAATTTTTCTCTGATCCAGGAAAATCTGTTTTAACAGAAATATGCATTAAACTCCATATTGCTCAGTTTGAACGCGTAGCAAAAGCTAGTTTATGCGGTGCTGATTTATTCACATGCAATGCAGTATCGAACATATTTTGCGAATCAATAGTGGTGCAAATAAACTTGTTTTTTTTTTCCACTGATACTCGGTGATAAGGAACGAACTAGATACGGCGGGGCATTAATGTGTCGGTATAAATGTAACGGTTAAATTCTCTTAAAACACGCGAGGGCAAATGAAAATATTATGACATTCTTGGTGCATTCTTTATGCACACCTATTCGCGCATTCGCTTAGCATAATTTTTAAACAAGGTTAATTATTTTCGTTTCACAAACACTAAAAAGGAATTGGTTCATAAGGTATAACACAAAATGCAGATCAATTTGTAGTATATTCAGTTTATTTTTCTTGCGAAGTCAAATACGCGTATCTACGGATACGTTACGTTTTTGTTCGCATAAAAATCTGTTTATCGACGCACTGCTACTTTCTTATAAATTCTAACGTTCCCAATCCAGATTAATATTTCTGTCGATACAACTTCTAACGTTCCTAACCTATAACCGTATTGCAACACGCGTACAATATTCCAATGGGAAGTAAAATCTGGAACGCCAACGGTACATCTTACAATGTCTAATCGTACGAAATTTCTGTTTACCAATTTTCTTAATCAGGCATGGACGTGTTAGTGGAAAATCGTTCTCATACGTAGAATGTCATTAACACTAGAACTACCGACAATCAAAGCGTACTTATTTGCACGGAAGAGATCACATTGGAAATTACATGAAAAAATACGGAATACATAAGAAATAAATCTTTATTTATACCTTCTACGGAAAATCATAGGAAATTTTGGAAGCTTGACCACAGTGAATTTATAAGGTTGCTATAAGTAATCATCAACCAGTCATTTTGACTGCTGTGGTAGTTCTAGTGTTAAGCCTTTCTGTTAAGCTTTCTGACAACTTTTCGTTAACCCATTCACTGCCAGACAAATTTAGAGTGTTTCACCCTGGTTGTCAAGATTTTATTTTAAAGAAAACAAGGAATTTAGCAAAATTTAATAATACAGATATAGTATTGAAATGACATTCAATGTAATTTGAAAATGAAAAAAGAAAGACACTACGAGATATCTCGTAGTTGGCAATGAATGGGTTAAGCTGTCAACGAAGGAGAATTTGAATAAAAGCGGCGAAATTCACTTGGGGGTGGTAACGAGGAGACGATTGATGTTATAAAACAAACAAGAGGAATTAATGTAACGTTGAAGGGGTGGGTTATGGTGTTTTATTCCTCTATTATATCATAATTTTAACACTTTACCGACCGCATAACTTATTGCATACGCACTTCCGATCGGCTCATTTTGGCGCGGATTTATCGCTAATGAAATTGATTGCAATGATTTTTTTCGCGTAACTGATAGTTTAATATCTCTACAGTATAAATACGATATCGCTCGAAACAGTCACCTTCGCATAAGGAAATATTACAAAATTTACAGACTAATTGTAAGCGTGTAAAAGCCGATTAATAGGCTTCCGGTCGGTAAAGTGTTAATACGCGCAAGAGAGCATCGACATTCATCAATTTCCTTAAATCATTGTCCTTTCAAAACATCGTTTCAATAAAATACATTCGGACAAAATTAATACAAGTCAGTAATTTTCCTAAACTATTTATTTTGAAAGTGGCATAAGTCATTGCTTTCCGTAATGAAAAATGGGGTGATTTTTCAATTACTATACGAAATTATTTATACTGAGAAAAATGTAAGTATCTTGAGATAACGAATACAAGTAAATCTTCTCGAAAGTTGACATCAATATTTTTAAACATGTTGAAACGCAAACCCTTTAAATATCTTGATTTAAAAACAAACTGACTTACACCAGTTTCAAAATAAACGGCTCATCTTATCTTAATTTTAATACGCGCGTCCATCGTCTTGGGTGGTAATTATTTCTGAAAGTATATACCGTGAGCACGAAACAACATTATCAGCCGGCATAATTACAAGGTGGCTCGCGTTTTGCAGCGTCGCAGAATTCGTGGACTCCTATCAAAAGGATTTTGTTACCGGATATCGTTACGAGCTCCGCTGGTTTCTTTCTTCTTTATCCTCTCTCTATTTTATTCTCCCCCCTGTGTCCCGCGCATTATCCTCCCGCGTTTTTTTTTTTACGCTTGTGTTTAGTCGAGCATAGATATAGCGTATCTCTCGTGCACGGAGTATGATAATAAAATCGTTCGACCCATCAAGCAGACAGGAAGTGTAGAACGTTACATCTCATAATTATAGGGTGCATTTGTATTGAAAAGAGAACAAGAAAATAGGATTTATACTATTTATCGCGTTTAACAAGTGTTTCTATTCGTTTCGTTCTTTTTGTACAAATTTTGGGGGTCACAAAAATCGCCCAAAAAATATGTGAATCAAAATTTATTCGAATAACGTTTTTCGATAAAATTGTATTCTTTTCTAAAGAATATTTTTTCCCTATAAAACTGCGTTATTCGAAATGAATTTTGCCTGTTACTAGTTTAAAGAAGATAAATCTTCGAGTGTGTTATTCCTAAGATAAAGCAATGCGAACTAGGAAAAGATACTGATATTCATACTGTTATAGTTCATTAATAAAATGCTTTATGTCTGCTATCATTGCGAAACACATATTCATGTTTAACGTTTTCCGTGACAGATAGAAATACTTTATTGTTGTGCAGAAGATGCATCGAATACGCTGACAGATTTACGCGATGATATTTAAACTTGTGCGAAGAAGTTGCACTGGTCGTGATCTTAAACATTCTTGTGAAATTGCCATTGCCATGCAGCTATCGTTATCGTTCTGTGTATCCACGTGCTAGGTACACGATATTTTATCATTCGGCTTAACAGAATCATTACGTAATCTATGCTTCGTGATACCGCAGCTAGCGATCGATCAACAAAATTAATTTTAATGGTGGGAGATTGATCAGCGAAGTTCTTTTCATCCGCTTCTCGTCGACATTCAACAGGCGTTTGCTTCTTTTTCCCCTGCAGTCCACAACTTTTTTTTTTTTCATTTTTCGTTTGAAGCACGTTAAGCAATTATTATACACATTTCCTTCGATGACGGGATCGCGTTTTAATGGCTCGTTTCATAATGGTTTTGCGTAATAACTTGCCAGGATGGGTTTACCAAGATAGCGCATAAATTCTTTTGTTGTTCTGTTGCGAAACGAGTGCTTTCGATTATTATAACAGTGTACATTTTTTTTTTTTTTTTTTTTACAACAAACCTAACGATAATAAGAACTGAACACTATTTTTATATCGATAACGTAATAACCCACTTGTTTAGGTAATGCCACTTCGTTACTTTATCGTGTCTCTATTCGAGCATTCGCTAAAGAAAACTAAAAGTCCATTACGTTTCTGGAGTATTAGAATCTTTTCCATCGATGCCATAAAGTTGATATTATGGTCGCGTTTACGAGATACTAAACATTTCCAAGTTTCTCGTTAATACCTTCGCAGGGACGAAAGGAGTAACATTTTTATAACACTCTATTTATATTCTATTTATGTGGAATTACCGAGTGGGTGTAAAAATGTTAGCCAATTTTTCTATCCACCACGGTATTCGTTACTATGCCAGTGTGTAGGTGTACGTGTATGTGAGATGTTAACACTAGGTTTGTGGCATTTGTTAATTCGACGGGTTTCGGTCATCCCGAGCAAAATTTGCAAAAACAATTACTGTTATTCCTAGCAATTTTTGCTAATTCTTATTGATGCAGCAATACAAATATAACCCAAATTTATTTCCCTCTCAGTTCTGCGATTTCATATTCTGTTCGCTGTATGTCTTATTCCTTGGTATATGTAAATCTAGAGATTTCCGTAAATCTAGTGTTAATAAGAGTTGAGAGATCTGTCCCGGTGCCAAGACAACCCATCAAAATTGCATGTTTATACGCTCATAGCAATAATCGTTTGCGCACTTCGTTGTCATTTTCGTGTTCTATTTGCCGTCAGCTTCTTTTCGTTTCGAAAGATGGCTTACCGTTGAATTTCCAAAGCGTTTCTCGTGCTACTCCGACGGACATGAAATAATTTATTAATCTTACTATGAATCAACGAGATTACTTAATAGTTTAAATCGTATTTTGGTTGAAACAGTAAATACTAGATTATAAAATGAGTTCATTGGTAAATGAAATAAATACTTGTTGGAAGGAGCAATAAAAATTCATGTACACAGTTTTTTTAAATAATGGCACATTTATGTAATGGAATATTTTACAATATTTTTCTCTTTCATATTTCTGACTAAGGAATCATTGCACAACACGAAAACCGACAAAATTTGTTGACGCTTGCGAATAAACGTTCATTATGAATCAGAGATTGGTACCTTTATTCCCATGAATATAACCAGAACATGATTATATATTAGCAGCATGACGATTGACAGGACACAATCTCATAAACCTCTCCCGTCCCCACGCATTGAGAATGTTTATCGATCTCCTCGTTTTCTTGGTACCGATTTCATCGAGAGACCCTTGTTATAACTTCACTCGTCGGTTCTCCACGGAGATATTTATTTACCGTTCAGGAATAATTGTTTATAATCGTTGCGATAAAGTTACTGGGAATCTCTCATGAGGGCTCTGCATTCATTCGCTCTGGCATGCGTATTTCTTTTTAACTGTCTGAGCACTAATTAGTTAGCGTATGAGTAGCGTAGCTGTAAGATTCGTTAGCTTCAATAAATCATTGTGTCAAAGTCGTGTGTTCGAGTGTTGAATGTTCAGTTATCGTCGCTATGAAACTAAGGTGAAGGGGTTATAAATTAAGCTTTTCCCAGCATTGTATTTCAGGCCAGGGAAAAGTAAATGTGAAGATCAACACTGTGGAAACATGAAAAGTTTTTAAATCCTTAAATCCAACGGTTTCCTTACACGGTGCACAACTTTCACATTTTTGCAGAGATATAACCGTTCAGGTCAAGGATTATATATGCCTTTTGAATTAAAATTTGCAAAGTTTACAGTTTAGTCAAGGTTTCGTGATCAGGGCAGAGTATTATAACTGGTTTGGAGTTCAGGTGATTAGTTTGAAATAAAAATTTAAACGAATAACATTAACCGAGTACGATAAACGAGTACCATAGATGTGGCTTCAGGCATCCATATTGAATTCGTGAGAAAATTATAATAATTCCAGTCCAGTCCAGTGCGTCGAAGTCATGCAGAAATCGTCATTTCCACCTGCTGGCATGTCGATTTTCGATGTCTCTGTCAGCTCGAGGCCTAATTACGACGCCCAAAAAGTGTTGTTGAAGGCAATTATTGGTTATTGCCGTTCATTAAACGAAGCATTGTTGACGGATATGTTTTCTGGGCATGTCGGTTATTCCCATTATATTTTATCGGTTTACACATCAACGGCTATTCGATCGAACGCTTTCGACTCATTTGCATATGCCTTGCCCGTTATGAACGTGCACCGTCCATTCATTTTGGTACCGCGTCGAACGATTTAAATATAAGCTGTCTGGTGATATTGAACGGTTACACGTTAATAGCCAGTCGATTATTTATAGTTATTTTCCTAAATGATTTCAAGACTATTTTGGTATGCTCTAGAAATTATCCATTAGAAATGCTAAAACTTTTTGTCTTAATCTGTCTTAATTTGTCTAAAGCTATATATTTTATTGTCAATATTTGCAACTGCGCTGTAGTTCTAATGAATGTTTAATGAAAAGGAACTTAAATCTTGTGCACAATTCCTCGCTTGGTGTTACTTTCCAGTTATACTGCACACTCTAGACACCTACATATCTAAATAAATTTTACTTCAGTTAATAGGTACCTAATCGATGATTAACGCGTTACAGAATTCTTAAATCTTTAAACGACGAAACGTCTCTTTTTCTACTCTTTTGCTCAAAAATTGTCGGTTATGCATCGCTCAGACAAAATTAAAGGCTACCGTATTCAGGTTTGCACAGAACACGTTTATGCACATGTACATAGAATTTAAAGCAGTAAAAAGATAGGCTGCGCATCACAGTCAAGGGATGTTATCGCAACCCGAATTTTTCTTCGGTATCATCAATTTCTCGATTACCTTAGCCAGCCTGCGAGTTGTGCCGTATACTATTCTTCGTCCTCCGCTAAGAAGCTCACGAAGGTTGCGAAATTCCGCGTGTTTCCCCCTATTCAGCTTTTCTCCTGTTACTTACTCGGCACGTATGTGTTCTCCTTCTAGAACCTGCGCATCATTAACGTCACGGACAAAATGGCGGTGCACAGTGAAAGGTTTTGCAAGGCCCGGATGATAAAAAGCCGTAGAGGAAGGGAGGTAAAAGAAAACGAGCGTATAGAACACAGAGTGTAAAGATACGCGTGCGGGGAGATTCCATGCGTTGAGAAGGAGTAGCTTTCAAGTAGAGGGGGTGAGTTCCACGACCGAGAAAGGAGAATAGTGACTGCAATGCGGGGCGCATCCTCGAAAAGCGGTGGAGACAGGGCGGGCATCGAAAAGTGCGCCTCAGTTCTCTCTCTCTCTCTCTTTCTCTCTCAACCCCTCTCCTCCGTTCCTTTTCCATACCCTTCCATGCGTCGAGAAGGAGTAGCTCTCAAGTAGAGGGGGTGAGTTCCACGGCCGAGAAAGGAGAATAGTGACTGCAATGCGGGGCGCATCCTCGAAAAAGCGGCGGAGACAGGGCGGGCATGGAAAAGTGCGCCTTAGATCTCTCTTCTCTCTCTCTCTCTCTCTGTGTTCCTTTTCCATATCCCTGGAACAGCCCTCCTCCGGTCAGAGGGCAGCCCCTCCACCGACTCTCCTCTCTTTCTCTCTTTCTCTTCCCCCGCGGTGTCTTCTGGTGAACATAGTCCTCTCTCCCACTCCCGCGTTCGCGTTCTCCACTCCCGTCTCGCTCTATAACGGAGGCAAACAACACACACGATCGCTTCGTGGAGAGAGAAAGAGCACGCATATACGCGTGTACGGAGCACGTGGTTGGCCGGGTTCACCTGCACACAGAAAAGGAGGGAACCAACGCCTGGCGTCCCGGTGGCGCGGCACCTGCACTCCGCGTCGTGTTGTCTATCCGATAGAACGTATAGGGGGATGGCAACCGTGGGAGAGGGATGGAGGGCGGGAGGGCGGAAGGGAGGGACGGGCGCACGCTGTGTGTGTCTGTTGGGAAAAAGTGGCAGGCAGGCAGGCACCGAGACACAGTAGGAGAGGGGACAACACACAGCGACGAACAAGGAGAAAGAGAACGCGCGCGTGAGCGCAGCGTAGGGCGGCAGGAGGGGGGAGGACTATTTCCGCCTTTTAAAAACGATTCAGAAGGCCCTGGGATAGGCGGAGCTGCGCCTGGCAGACGCGCTACCATTGGCTGCCTTAATATCTAATATATCATGTCATAACGACCGGAGAATTATTGTCCTTCTCTTCGTGTCGCGAACGTTAAGCACCGAGCACTGGGATCCATTCCTCTTGCTGGAAATCAATCGCCGCCCCTGCTGTACTCCCGCGGGCCACGCCGTCGTCTCCACCCCTTGCGCAGAACACGCCGGTTCATCGACGACAACCAGCGCCGTTTGGATTGTTTAAAATCGATATTTACAACTGCTACGCACCACGAGGCGTGCAGCTAGGAGGACGTTACGCGTGCGCGGTTCCCGCTTTTTCGGGCCGTCTTCCGGGATGGGGTTGAACCGCGGACACCACGTGGTGCGCCGCGAAAGTTAAGCTTCTTGTAGCGGGCTGCGGTTTACCGACTGTGGTTTCCGGAACGATTCAGCTCTCAACGAACTCTTTCTTGGAATGTTTTTTCTTTTTATGGGGGAAATGGGGGAAGGGGGTTGAAGTTCGTGTAAGTTCATCTTTTGTGAGGGAAATTTTGTTTACTTAACACTTTATCGACCGGAAGGCTATTAAACATTTAACTAACCGCACGGTGCCACATCTAACCGGAGACTGTCCAGAGCGTATTAAGAATTTATTAAAAATTGTACTTAAACAACACTAGTTTCAGACTAACTAATAATAAAAATAAATAGAATCAATCGCAACGCCCTTGCTGCGGAAAAAAATGAGAGATCTCCCTATTTGGTTGGCTAAGTGTTAAGAGGAAAGTGTATCTAAGGAACAACGATTGAAAAATTCAGTAGAATGTTGTACTAAGCTTTGGTCATTGTTTTAGAGTAGATTTTGGAGGTCTGGCCAATGTTATTTCAATATTTTATGTTTCTACAATATTCTATAGTTAAATGTGCCTAACGTTATTCATAGCTTTGCTGGAGGTTTCTCTTAAGATATACCGATCACCTTATATTGTAATGAATTTTTTCTTAGGAATATTATATCATCGATCTAATGCACGCGTTCGCATACATGTTGTAACTGCGACGCTGTTTTTTAATGGTATACGATGTTTTCAATTAAAAGTTGTTAGTTCCGTCAGTTTTGTTAACGATTAGAAGTTTATACGTATAATTATCATTACATGTGCATTAGAAAAAATCAGCGCGTTTGTTTTATTTTTTATAACAGTTTCGTTGCATAACTGTTCGCGTGTGCCAGTTAATTAACTGTATTTGACAGAAATTAGCTTTGTCGGTACAGTCTCACCTAATCTGTATGTTTCTTTTTGTTCTCTTTTTCCTTTTCGTAAAGAGATGCTGTTATTCTTGATACTGAGAAATGTTTTATTAGCACCGATGTAGTGTTAATAAAATTGTGTCTCATTGTAATTCAGTTGGAATTACTCGAGTATAATAACAATTTTATTAGCACCGATGTAGTGTTAATAAAATTGTGTCTCATTGTAATTCAGTTGGAATTACTCGAGTATAATAACAAGACCGGTGTTTCGCAAAACTAGAAAACCAGATCTTTGAATTATGCACCGGTTTATTGACATGTCACGTAGAACGTTGAATTATTTGCAGAAAAATTATGTTCACACGAATTTCGTAAATATTGCGATATACCTACGATATTATACGATATTTCTAAATCTTCCTCAGAACTAGCATAATTGCTGTAAATAATACAGTGTAAATTTAATAATATTTAAATATATTTCTTATTAATAACTAGAGAATTTTAATTGGTGTATTTGAAAAATAAACATTCGATATTGGGTTTAATTTTTGATAGTGATTTTAACTTTTTTTTACAGTGTAACTCTGCAAATACTAGGCGATGTAATTTTCACCTTCATCGGTTGCTCTCGATTCGATTTCTCATCATCGACTGTAACAGGTGTTAGAAAGTTGCGTGAAAGTTCGACTCGGTTACGGATATCGAGACAGATGTATCAGCACTCAGTTGCATTGATGTTTAGTTATTCGATCACACTTTTATTTGTCTTTCAACCAATCATATAATTTATGTTTGAAAATTTGTATTCATAAAACCTGTTAACATTCCTTCGTTTAAGAAAATCACGACTAATAATTACTTTTCGAGGTATACAGGAATTTATTAAATTCTCTGATCTCTCAAATCTAGTCTTCGATTGTAAAATTGAACTTCCTCCTAATCTTTCCAATCCAAAGTCGAACCGATCAAATGTTAATCGCGAAAAGAAGTTTTCATGCTTGAACTGTTGCTACGGCATAAATTAGTCACACGTGTCAGAGATTGCGTACACGAATGTTAAATTGGCAATAGTTTAAGTTACAATTTGAGTTTGGAACGTCTTCAAAGCAAGCGTTACGTACATGTTGTATCCTAACCTTGATCCTTCAAGTTTTCATTAAATGTCAACTGTTTACGTAGCCATGTAACTGTATTGAATTACAAACGTATTATACGTTGTGAAATTATGATCACAGTTACAGCGATGAAAATATAAATTTTAAGGCGTACGATATTGTATTTTTTTTATTGTTTTAGTAATATAATGGTTTCTTCTTCCTTTACTGTTGATAGTAATGAAGTGTTTATTTGGATCGTGTTGCAGGTGACAGTGTAGAAATTCTACTGGAATACAGTACCAAGCTTCTCGAACTCTTCCAGTATTCTTGGGAAATGCTACCGTTGATGTACGTCATTTTAAAGTATGCAGGGGCTAATCTCGAAGAGGCTGTTAGGCGTATAGTCGAAGGTAAAGTATTGTATTCTACGATTTCCGTTTCCTATTCACGTTTCTAGGTAATATTCCTACCGTAAACATACTTAAGTTTTGCTATTACTACCGAAAATCGTTTTACAATCATGCACTTATCTGCACGATGCATGATCAGTGTACAATATATTCTTACGTGATATTTTGCGAGGGGAAAAATATAATCTGTATGTTTTCTTCTTTCTTTAATAGCGTTCCGCCCGAAAATCCGTTCTTGGGATACCATTCTGAACGAAATACTCGCGTACATTATAAATTTATCGCCCACTTGAAAGTTTTATGGCCTTTTGAAAATTTTGAAATGTCTTTCTCGACGAAATCGTTTGTCTTTCGATTCTCGGAACCCGTGTCGGAGAATACAAACTACGTTTGCAAGTTTAAACGGTCGAGTTGTTCGTTTTTGTCTCGTTTCACATTTTCATTGGAGAAGCAGCAAGGATAAGTTTGACTTTGACGATGCAACGGTTGGAAGATTGCTTTCTTTGCGGTTGGCAGACATGAGAATCGCAACGCAGCAAAATTGGCGACACAATTTGCATAATTTTGAGAATACACGGAAGCGACAAATTTTGACTTACTATCGCGTCGCGAAGTAACATTATACACAGTTCACTTCTTAACGAACAGCTTCTCTTTTTCATCTGTTGATTACGATAGATCACTCTTTTGTGTCTATATAAAGTTTAAAATCTTTTGGAATATTGTAGCAGGTTCTCTAAATTATTTTTTAATATGTACTTTTTCATTTGATAGAGAACTAACAATTAGGTAGATCATAAAAATATCTACTCTCGAGTTTTACAATAGTAACATTGATTTGTCTATATTTAATGTTGCGAACCTTTGCAATTTTTTTCTATAAATTAAAAATTTACAACCACTGTTATCAACCAATCGACGAGTCTTCGATTAGAATACGTTGCAGTGACGATTCACTGTCGTTAAGAAGTTAACAAATTACATTCCTTAACCCTTTGGCATACAAATAAAATGGAATTTGATGCGTCTGAAAAATACTATTTAATTTTGCTCAACTGGAACAGTTACGTGCAAGTTTGGAAACAGAACATTTTATTTTAAAATGTTTTTTAAAAGGGGCGAGGAAGGACTATCTTGAATATTCTAAACAAAACAGAATCGATGCACGAGTGAAATAATTGAATAATCTAATAATATTCGTTTGCTGAAAACAACTCTTGAAGAGTCAGACTAGTCGAAGTCTCCAGTAGTACATGAAATAAACGACGACCCTAACTCGTCATTGTATGTCAAGGGGTTAAAGAACATTTTGCTTTTAAAGAAGCTGTTTCCCGTGTTCCATTAACACTTTAATGGCCGCTCAGACAACATGTGTGTGATACTGTCGCCGAGGGTTATTAGCTGGTAACACACTCTTGCAAACGTCTTTTTTTTTGGCAACATTTAAATTTATATTAGCCGGAGGAATAAGACGTCGGTTAGTTAAAATATTGGTTATAAAAAAGGATGTACGAAGGAATTGTCGTGTTATATTATTATTACCGGCTCTTGGCGAAGTTTAACCGCGAAGACGTGCGGCTATTAAAGTGTTAAAATTCCGATCCCGGTGAGATGTCGCACTGTGTTATGTCAATGGCGCACTGAGTTCTCCGAAAATGCAATTTAGAGCCGGGGACACAGTCGTCCAGTGGTAACAAGGTAGAAGTGTTTCCGCTCGATGAATAATCCGTAACGACGCCGTTTGTTGGCGAACAATGGGCGGTCGAGTTCGTTTCCGTGCAATTTATACACGTGGCCAACCGGTATTCTGATCTGTACCAATTTTGTTGCGCTCGCGATTCTCCGTTTGTCGCCAATACCACGGTTTGTTGGTTGAATCACAAAATCGTCGTGCTCGAAGATCCCTCAGGATGGATCGTGTTTTTTGCCTCAACACCCGAAGATTTTTCTTATGATTTCATCTGCACAGGAAGATTGTTTTGATGTATCATCGCGAGGAAGACGAGCGTACGCTGTTATCCGCAATTAGGTAACGTAAAATAATTTTAAAAGAAACGTTGAAAAAATTTAGACGGTCGACCTGTTAACCGGTTCGTTCCTCGATCGAGATCTTATTTGTGTACAGAGTTGAGAATAAAATATTTTTAATACAGCGATGCATATTTGTTTCGCGTAAACAATCTTCGAGGAAGCGAATTATCGTTTCTAGAGCATCGGTAAAGCTTATGAAGAGTTGACTCGTATTTCCGGTTAACAGGCTAAATAATATTCGACGAGAAAATCAATTTAGGGATATTCAAAGAGGAGTTGAATTCCATTTCTGAAATATGCAAATCGGGCTGCAACCATTGACAAAACAGGTTACAAGAAGTATAAAATATACTCTAACCCGTTCCACTGGTTGGTGCCCATTACACGTGCGAAGTCACGTATATCTTCATTAGAACGAACTTTCAAACTTACGCTGTTTAATCCCCGATCGTAAAGAACACGTCGTTTCTCGTCCACGTTTAAGATATAACAACATTCCGGGTCGATGACCGATGTCAGATTTTTCTGGCCTCCAAAGAACCCGCGTATCAACCTATTTACAAAAGTATAGGTGCTCGTGTACTAAAAGCTACAAAATGAACGCGATACAGGCGTATTTACGTTTAACCCTTTCGCAGTGTAGTAAAATGACGAACAGCGCGGGTGAAGCAGCTTAAAAAGATAACTATTCTGTTATTATCAAAATTTCCAACACTTTTTTTGCGTTAGACCGAAAAAAAGTGCGTAACCTGGATTGTTTATGTACAAATAAACTTTATTAACCGTTTGAGTGCTGAATACTCTAGATCGAAATGCTTTGCGTGAATAACATTATTGTTACTCGTACACTAGTAATTGCGTTTCAGTAAATGAAAGATCGAAAAAGAAACGCATATGAATGCTGAATATTCGAAGGATGCCGGCTGCCAATTAGAGAGTAGTTACAAACTGCCACATAGGGACAATACTGTGGTAGATTTTACCAGACGCATGTATGCGTGCATAGCAATCAAAGGGTTAATTATATTATCACGAAACGATTTAAGGTATGAAATTTACCCTGCTGTAATTTACGACTTGCCCGAATCTTTATCGTATTAAACTGCGAAACGGTTAATGCGGGTAAATTTGCATTTTCGAGCGAGGTGTTCGTGACACACGTGTAATTTCCCGTAATTGCAATTTTCGAGGAATGTAATCTTTTCGGTGTAATCTCGTTCCCGGCGATACATTTCGTTTCGTTTATTCCCGACCGGTATCTGCAAGTAAAATTACGCGAAGGCATTTCGCAAGGCTCCGCGTATCTATACGATGATCTGACGTGTTAGATCGTAAGAGGATCGACGCCATGCCCACGCGAAACGACTATAAACGGTTTACAGCAGACTTTCGGAAAGTTTTCTCTGAAACCTCGATCCGCGATAGGAGCTAGCGACGAAACGCGTGCCGTTGAAAGCGCGAGATCAAGGAAACACGCTTATTCGCGTGAAAATAAGAACCTAACAGCCGGGAACTGTTTCGCATAAGTCCGGCTCGTAATACATCAACAGGGTGAGTTATTTGATGTTCACCCGTTTTATGGCACGATTAACTATGTAGAGGTTAACGAGAAAAAAAAAACGGTCTTGTTCAACGTGAATAATGCAACGACGTATGCAATACTATAATATGGAGAATTTCCCTAGCCGTATAGTGAATTTAGCTTGTGGTTATTTATCGATGATACGTAGTTGGTGGTTACAAAATAGAACCAATTTTTAGGGTTGTCGTACCTACACGTCGTACATAAACGAAATACGTATGTCTCACAGTAATCACCTGTATTTACATAAGTATTAGAGGACGTATGCCTAAATACTTCACGGACAGCAAGCCTGTTAATCGGTTTTTACTCGCTTAGTCCGTAAATTTTGTAATGTTTTCTTACAGGAAGGTGACTGTTTTGAGAGATATCGTATGTATACTGGAAACAAATATTAAACTATCAATGACGCGAAGAAAGTCATTGTAATCAATTGATTAGCTATGCATCCACGCTAAAATGAGTCGGTCGGGAATGCGTATGAAATTAGTCGAGTCACGAACGGTCGGTAAAGTGTTAAAACACTCGGCGACGGTCGTTAATATAATTTCTATAGCGACAGAAATAAGATAGTCGATCGGTAAAAATGGGTATAAATATTCATGATGTTTTTATAAACGGACACATCGAAAACAATTAGTCTAGCTCGATCCATTTTAATCGCACCAATATTACAAAACGGACCTACACGACACGCTTCATTAGGTGCACGTTGAACACGTGAACTACAATTTGTTCTATCAGGTTAATAATAGATATTTGCATGAAATTAATTTACCATAGCAAACTACCAGAGCGTACGTTTGCGGGGACATTTTTCTAAAAACTATGTTTTTACATAGGACTCGAGACACCGCTTGTCGTAATTACTAGATTACCATAATGTGGGGTAGCCAATTAAATGCCTTTGAAAATGATATCACGATAATAGAAGCTTGATCACGTTAATATTGTCCGTGTGCAAAGACCTACACTCTGTGTGTGTGTGTGTGTGTGTGTGTGTGTGTGTGTGTGTGTGTGTGTGTGTGCATGTCAGCTCGTTGGAAGATCGTTTTCTAGATAATACAACGTATGATAGCATTAAACGCGACATAATGACGGGAGGGGCGATTTCACCCTTCATCTTTCTTCGTCCGAAGCGAGCGAAGTTTACGAAGATGGAGTGGTCAAGCAGGCGTGAAAAAGGTGGAAATGCAATTTGTTAAGTAATTTGTGAAGTCTGCCTACTCGCGCTGGCTACTGTTCGCGACAGCCCGATCATTATAAGTCGCTTAAGCACGCAGACTGTGGTTCGTACAGTTTGACCGGGCAAACGTGAAGCTTTCATCGCACGTGCCCGTTAGAGTGGTGGAAGTATAATGCTGCTGGACCCCAACAGTCTCTGATCCCACATATGATGCAGAGCTGAAAAGATGACCGTGGTGATTGAGCAAGGTGGCTACAGTTAAAGTGCTGTTAGTTGTATTTAGTAACGTGAAGAGTTACTGAAATAAACAGAACATAAAGTATGGCACGAAGTAATTGTTTATCTATAGGTTAGTATGTCCCTTTGACTGTTTGTAATTATAATCAGTTCACGTTATATCTGAGAATTAATTGGATACAATCACAACCGTACAATTACAGCCATTGAGACAATTCAAATTAATTTTTTGGATTATTTCCAAGAGAATTATATATAATTTTTTTAATTTATACCTTGCGACAAAAGAAGCGAACGATGAAGAAATTAATGATGCATAACTCTTTTGAACTCTTAAAGCGCCATTTAGCCTTTATTTACTGCTGTTTTGGCCTTGGTGCTTCACATCCCAACTCTTACGATTATTCTACCCCCACCACGCGTACGTTTCAAACCTAACCGATTTCAAAAACTTCACTTTTGCTCAATCCAGCTGTACCCTGTAACAGTATCGGTGCTTATGGTGCCCCGGGGCACGCATCATCTTGATCACCGTGGCTTAATGTTGTACAAGCTTCGCTGAATGAGCTACAGATAAACTGGCCAAATTACCTCTTTATTGTTTATTAAGATAACGCGTATCTCAAAAGTGACGTGACATTTTGTTGAAGGGTTAACAAATGCATCTTGACACGCTTATTAATCCTCTCGTTGTATTCGGTTCTCTATGATTCTATACCCATACAACTCATTAATGAATATAATTTTTCTTACTTTACGATATACACTTAGAATCAGATTTTTCCGATTCTCGTGTAGGTATTTTTATTTATTTATTTATTTAAATAATTTACGGGCAAGACTCATTAGTGTACATATGTTGAGTGTACTACTTCAAAACGGAGGACATTATATATAAAATAAGATAATAAAAGTACTTCAAAGTACAGGAACAAGCGTTTCCCAGATTTATGAGAATGTTGTGCGCTCAGTGGTGGATTTAGATATAGGTTGAGTAGGCTATAGCCTAGCCTAGGATGGTAGCTTTTAACCCTTTGCACTCGAGAGGTGACTGTTAGTCGTTTAATGATACTAACTTCAAAAATTTTCAAATTCGAAATAATTAAAAAGATTCTCCTATATTAAACGTTATTTAGTTTAGTTAAGTGATATACTAAAATTTACGTATATAACTATTTAATCTCTGAGTCTGACTAATAAACAAACTAACTACAGTCTGAAAAATATTATTTTTCTATTTGGTGACTAACAGTCACCTCTCGAGCGCAAAGGGTTAAATAGCGGTGAATTTGAAAAAAATTTCTTCAGTATTAAAATATTTTAGGAGTATTTAGAAATTAATAAATTTTCATAAAAGAATGGGTTGAAATTTAATAATATTAAGTGTTCGAAATCCTTTTTCCTACCTTTCCTTTTTATTGCGCGGTAGCAAAAATATGATTAGCGAAATCTTAAATCCGCCTCTGTGTGTACTACATGTTTTACAAGTTTTGCACGTTTAGTACCTGCGTGTTCACGAGGACAATAGCATAGGGTTAGCGCGGCAAATAATTGTTGTTGAGGAAACGTGTCGTAAACTCCAGCAGTTTCGATGCTCGTTTGGAACTTCGTTAGAAGGCACACACGTTTATTGAGGCTGGGAGCGTTTTTGCGGAAGAGGATTCCTCCTTTGTTCGGTATATTCCTTGTAAATCTTTCCGCTTTTTACGAGCATCGCATTGTTAACAATTATACATGTAGCAGGTACTCGTAATGGAACGCTGATTGTGCGAGTACATTGGCTGAACGACGCGGTAATAGTACACCAGTTATCGATTATCTGCATACAATTTTCAGACAAAAAGAAACATGAATACGATATTAAACAGCCGTTACAACAACCGTTACTACAATTTAGGCATAGATGAAAAATTATGAAGCTTTGTTCTCTACTGACTTATTTCAATCTGCAAAATTAATTGCTTTTTTCTTTTCTCGATTTTACAATCGAGCGTCGCTTATAAACCGCACAACAGAAGGGAACCAAGCATTCGGTATTCCGTTGGAATTACCGTGCGGTAAAATTGTAAAAAAATCCCTGTTCACAATTCTTAGATGTTTCCCAAAGAACTAAACTTGTCAAGGAAATCATTTATTTACCGGCATCGATTCACTTTTCTATATTAGCTCGGTACACTTCGTTATCAACAAGTTCAATCTCGCTGCCAATTACTAGACACTCAGTGCGTACACGGAAATGTATGTAGCAGCTAAACTATCGGTTACATTCGACAACACGAAAACGTTGAAGCAAATAAAGCGTAACACTCGGCATACGATTAGCGAAACAGTCATCGATACGATCGTCGTATCCGTGGCGGCCGTTAATTACTTCGTTCGGAAACGTGGCTCGCGTGTTAAGCAGGTTTTTCACCGTTGATACTTAACACTTAGCCAATCGAACCAGGAGATCTCCCATTCTTTCATCTGCCAGTGATTCTATTTACTTTTGTCATTAGTTGGTCTTGAACTAGTGTTGAATTTGTTAAAAATTGTGCTTTGGAAAAGCTGAAAATGCATTTGACGAACTAGTTCAACAACACTAGTTCAAGACCAATTAATAACGAAAGTAAATAGAATCAATGGCAGAGGAAAGAATGGGAGATCTCCCCATTTAGTTGGCTAAGTGTTAACCCTTTGCACCCGATAGGTGACTGTTAGCCTTCTAATGATACTAACTTCAAAAATTGTCAAATTCGAAATATTTACTAAAATTCGCCTATATTAAACGACATTTAGTTTAGTTAAGCAATATACTAAAATTTGCATATATGACTATTTAATTTGTGAGTCTGACTAATAAACAGATTAACTAAAGTCTGCAAATTCGCGAAACTATCATTTGGTGACCAACAGTCACCTCTCGAGCACAAAGGGTTAATTTCAAAGATTTTCAAGTGCAATATATTTACTAAGATTCGCTTACATTAAACTTCATTTAGTTTAGTTAAGCAATATACTAAAATTTGCATATATGACTATTTAATCTGTGAGTCTGACTAATAAACAAACTAACTAAAGTCTGAAGATTTGCGAAACTATCATTTGGTGACCAACAGTCACCTCTCGAGCACAAAGGGTTAATTTCAAAGATTTTCAAGTGCAATATATTTACTAAGATTCGCTTACATTAAACTTCATTTAGTTTAGTTAAGCAATATACTAAAATTTGCATATATGACTATTTAATCTGTGAGTCTGACTAATAAACAAACTAACTAAAGTCTGAAGATTTGCGAAACTATCATTTGGTGACCAACAGTCACCTCTCGAGCGCAAAGGATTAAGCGTCAACGAACAGAACAGCCGCCGGGGGAAGAAGTTGTGAACAAGACCTTAGGCTAACACGCAACTTAGCTCACCTTAGACGAAAAAAAAAGAAGAGACGAATTCGCTGCGCGCTATATGGTAGCCGCGAGGATAGATTGCCCGGTGTAATATTATTAGTTCGTTTCCCGTCTGGCGCTGCGGGGGAGGGGTTGGTAATTACAGTCGAGAAGACGTCGTCGTGTGTTGCACGCGTGCCAACCCGCCGTTTCAAGATGAATGCGCCTCCCGGGGAACAGAGCCTGTTCGCCCGATCGGATACTTTTAAGTCCACGTGGAAAGTCGCATTCCAGCCGGTCTGCTGGCGAACAGGTAGAGAGACGATTTATGAGCGGCAACCTACCCGAAGTGGATACACTGTTGCTAACACGTCGCTTTCGAACGTTCAAACCGCCTCAAGTCGCGTTCACACTGGGAGAGCCGCGAATTCGATTCGCGACTCGTCTTACTTTATGCGAGATTTCGTTTACGTTCCGTTTTTGCAACCTTTGACGCTGGTCATAAGGTATGCACTATAAGAAACGCTGTACATGAAAACAAAACAATATGCAATACTATGCTAAACACAAGATACGAAAAATGTAAAAACCTTTAGTTTAAGGTTGATATGAGTAAAGGTATGTTTAAGATTTCTTTTGCAAACGTCAAAGGTGAGAATTTTTAGCAAAGAATCAACGATCGCCTTTTTCTTTCAATATTTTGTTCCATATTTTCTTATTTCATCAATAAACTGATTGGATTATAAAGTGCAAGTTAAAAACTGTGGAATAGGAAATTATTCTATTCGGTAATCGAACGATTCAGATGAAATTGGCAAATGATTATTTCAAAGTAATAAATAGCCAGTCGTGTAATACGTTATTGGTATAAAATAAAAATTCAAGAGATTTACAAAAATTTTGAATTAAATTCAGATTAAATTTTGTTCGGATCACTCGTTCAACTGTCTGGTCCCCGTCCCAGATTTTCCCTAGGTTCTCAGTTTTCCTTTAGCGTGGCAAAAAAAAAGGAGAAAAAAAATACAAACAGTGGCCCGTATCGCGTGTACCCTTTGATACCGTATTCCTCACGGTTCGTTCGAAGTGCGTCGCCCGCGAAATCGTGAGCTCTGCTTCTCGTCAGCAGCACGTGTGAATAAAACGCATGACTCGCATGCTAGTCGGAACGCCGCGGCAACTGAATGGCCAACGTCCGCACCTAGCAGCTTCGGGACAGAGATTAATGATGCCTGGTAAAAAGAAAAATGCGTTGCCTGTAAGAACGTCCCCCGTGGCCAGAGCCTCGAGCAAACAATAATGAGCGTGTAACGTCGGTGTACACAAGTTATACCTTAATTATCCCCGGACATTACCGGGACTAATGCCTCCGCGGAGGGAGAAAGAGTGAAAGAGGGAGAAAGTGAGAGAAAGAAAATGTGTGTGTCTGTGAGTTTGAGAGAGAGAGAGAGATTCTATCACACCAGCGGAAACGTTCGTCGACGTTTTTGTCATTGTCTGTCTCGTTCCTCTCATTGACGAGCGAATGGGATAAATTGGCAATTTAACGTTGGCGATTTTTCTCTTCCCGATGAAATATGAAAATCGGAGAATTTAATTTCATATATGAAATTGTTAAATATCTCGTTATTTTCTAAACATGTTAATAACGAAGGAATAGCTAAAGCATAACTAGTTAATTAACCGTGCTTGTAAATCGTTAATAACTTCGTCTGTGAACGGATAAATTTTATCCTGTTTTTCAACGTTCGCGGTATACTTGTATTTTTATGGTTCGCGTGAATCGAAGAATGGTTAAGTACATACGTTGAAGCATCCTCGCAGAAAATAAGATGTTACACGTGGTTGAATCATTTTTTCCGCCTGCGAAACTGCGCACGCGTTTGTCGCGTCCATCGAATTTGTAGCTTTAAGCTTACGTCGCAAGACAAATTCGTAGATTGATATCTAAATCAGAAAAGGCGTAATGTGAGCATGGTGGGTTACGATTTTGCTGCCCATTTGTCAATTTCTGAAGATAGCTTTGATCACGTTTCTATCTGTTCGGCAGCAATTAAACACGTTTTGTGTGATAAACTGGATCGGTAACATTAATGCATCATGTACAGAGTAAGATATATTCGAATAAGATTGATTGATTTTCCTCCTTCAAGAATTCACTAAATAACGTAGGTACAAGGTATTTTAATTCCACTGTTCAAATTTTGGTGTACTTTATTTTTTTACGTGTTAAAAAATAATGTCGAATTTATTACAAGCCGTTTAAAATATAAAAGTAAAATTTTTAACGTGTCAATCTTTTTAAATATTAAATGAATGATTAATAATGCTTTTGATAGCAAATTTATTAATGGTCGAATAATTAACCTATATCGAGCGTCTACGTAACTGATAAAAATTAACGTGACGATATACTTATTTGTATAAAACAAATCAAATTGAAAATTACATGAAAAAGTATCGAATGCACAGAAAACAAATTTTTATTTACACTTTCTGCAGAAAAACATGGTAAACTTCGGAAGCCTGGTAAAGTGAATTCATAAGGTTGCGATGAATAATCATCAATCCGTCATTTTGACGGCTCTGGTAGTTCCAGTGATAAATCATAATTAGAATTTAGGAATTCAACTGGTATTGCTGCGAGATTTACATTTACTTGATTTCTACACGAAACAAGAACAGAGATCCTAATGAATACCTTCGACACGACTATCTTGATGGCTACAAGGCATCGATAATTGTTTCACGGAATGGCGTGCATATCCATCGCGGTGCGTCTGCGTGTGTTGCTTTATGTAATTGATTTAATTACACGTTTAATTTAGCTTACCTACTTTCACGGAAACCGGGTAACGTTCTTAACAGGCGCGCTTGCCCATTAGAAATCCTAGCCGGCGCGATATGTCAGTGAAACAAATTAAAAAGCCCCCGCGTGGCGTTTAATAATCCTTAAAAAGCATAGCGCAGAATCATTAGTGCTTGTAATTGTGCGCGGGCAGCACGTGAACGTTTCCTTTTTCTTTTGGTTTCCTCTTTAAAGCCTTTCGAAATGACGGTGAAACGAGCTTGCTCGTATAATTTCACGATCTCGGGAGGCACAAACAAATTTCTTTTGATAATTGTGGATGTAGCAAATTGCGGGTTCCGGTGCAACTCGATTCTTGTGATTATACTGTTATAAAGTTCTTAGTCATCGTCGAAAGGCGGTAAAGGTTTTGTTCGTGTTATGTCTGAGAATGCGTTAACATTATCATTTTATTTTTTTCGGTTCCGTGAAATGGAGTACGCTGAAGTTGTTGGTTCGTTGGCATGAGCGTACTTGAACGTATGAGTGCATATTATTCAGTATATGAGAATTTCTTTTATGCGCCAATGTGAGGCACGTACTATCGATTAACGTGTGGGTATTTAATCGTACATGTATCTTACCTTTATGCCAGATATAGAGATTTTCTCCTAGATCTCAGCTATTTCCTGCTTATCTTAATTAAGAAGATTCGTTTTTGAAGCTTCCTCAGAAATTTTTCTTCGGCTGATATATATCAGTTTATAGAAATAGAAGATACAAATCCAATAAAAAGATCTTTCTGTTTCGTTTAACTGATTAATCTCTCAGACAACGTTTCATTGAAGTTTTTCTTGACGTGGAAACAATAGGAGATTGTATTGTAAAATTTTCTAACATTTTCTCAGACGATTAGAAGATTAATTAAATGCATTAAAAGAAATATGCATTGAACCCTAGATTTATGGACATTTCTTGTATAACACCCGTCAGATTGACAGGTATCCGGAGAAATAGATGTACATAATGCAGAATTTGAAATTGCTCAGTTAAGAGAGAGATAGATTTGAGTATACATTTGTATCACTTCGTCGAAAAAAGTCAGCAAAAATTGTTGGGAATAATAATGATTGTTTTTGCAAATTTTGCTTATGAAGTATGAAATCCATCAAATTAACGTTAACCCCTTGACATACAATGACGAGTCTGACTCGTCAAGCGCTTTTTTCGGCGGACGCCGTGCAGTATACAATTAGATTACATAGTTGCTTCACTCGTGCGTCGATTATTATTTTTTAATATTATTTAGATGTTCCTTATTAACATCAATCTGAATGAAAAATCCAAATTTCAAAATAAAATATACTCTTTCTCAGCCTTCACGTAACCGTTCAGTTGAGCGAAATTAAATGGTATTTTTCGGTCGCATCAAGTTCCATTTAATTCGTATGTCAAGGGGTTAAATGTCATGAAAATTTCCTAGGTTTCATTCGTGGGGTTCCATTGTGAGTATCTCATGACTACCACAAATCGATTAGATTGTTGCGAATGACGGATTCGATTGATTTCTGCATGTCGATCTTTGGTTTATAGCAGTTTTCCTTCTTTTTATCATTCACGTGACTTGAATATGCACCTGCTTGGTTTTTCGCTCAGAATAAATACCCACGCGGTGCTGCATGTTGTCAAATTGGTTGCACATGGATCTCTCGGATAATTGTTTAGCGCGAAACAAGCCACCCAAGTTCCTGCTTTTGCCTTTCTTGGCTGCTGCGTCTCGTATAGGTAGTCGTTTTTCCTCCTTTTTTTTTTACTTTTTTATTTTGTGATACCTTAGCGCATCTGCCTGGAACTCGATGAGATACAGATCTGAAATGTATCATACCTCAGATGTATTTATAGACGTAATTGCATCGCCCGTTGAATTATATGATGGATATAATGGTTCGCTTGATAAAGGGGGGGAAATGGAAATGAGTAGGATAATATGTATTTGTTGTATATATAATTCGGAATAATTCTTGTTAGTTAAGAAATATATGCTTTCAATTGCTTCTAATGCAATCGTTAAAGCTTTAATTTGTCGTTTAATTACAAATGCACAAGTCATAGCTAACATTTCTTCATATCATATATTTTAATATATTTCTAATTTATTCAGTTCAAATTGTTTTCTAAACTTTTCCTTTGATTGTTTTCGAAAAGAGTAGTTCGTTGAAACAACAGATTATTAAATTAATAAGTAACAAAATAAAGTGTCCACTATCTGTCGTTTTAAAGCTGCAACAGTAGAAATTACTTAGTATTTATCTAAAGAGAAAAAGAAACAAAGATGTTATGAAATTTGGAAAATGACAGCTATTAAGAATTAATAAGAATTGCTGTTTAATGGTGTTTGATCATCAGAAATGGTATCATTTATAATACAATACACGCGTGCGAATACAAATACGTTTGGTGTGTATGATGGTATATGTAGAGCTTGACTTTTATTAATACAGGTTCAGAAAGATTAATAACATGTCGTTACTGTAAAGACTCGTTCTCCGGACGAAGGTGACTAATGACGTTTCTTCTTCAGCGTGAACAGGCGCATCAACGATAATGCTTGCTGTCTGTTTAAGATCGTTCCCATTGATGTTCATTGTACACATTGATGCACGAGTCATCTGTATCTTTTTTTCTGTCCTTTTTTTTGTGCTGAAAGTCGATCTTCTGAATGAAAGAGACGTAGCAGACAAGTGTTACATTGTGTCTCAATATTTTTTTGTGATAAAATGCAGACAAGCGGTAACATTACGTGGAAGTTCAGTGTTTTCCCGTGTATTTGCTGTTACATTTTTGCTATGAGACTTGAAATTTGGACAACAGGTTTCTTTTGTGACGTAGGCACCCACCAAGGAAGGATTTTTTTATATTCCACCCCTAATGGGGTTAAATAGAGGTTGAAAAGTTGTTTGAAAATCCCCCAATTTTTAAGAAAGCACTATGAAAACTGGTATTTAGGTTTTTAGTTAGAAATAAAGAAATACGTGTTTCAATGTTTTTGGAAAATCAATCCCCAAGAGGGTAAAATAGGGGATGGAAATTTGTTTGAAAATCCATCGATTTTGAAGCAAGCAGTGTAAGAAAAAAGCGCAGGCTACAGCCAGTGAAGGATAACAGAAACCAGGAACAAACAATTAAACGAACAGATCGAAAGTTAAAAGATTTATAGAGGAATCGCCTTATCATGAAACGATAACAAATTCGGAAGGTAAAGGAATATTTCTTCCTTGCTGTTGATTGATCGAGTGCCGTTTATAAAAGCCGTAAGTTGCGAATTTCTCAATTTACCGATAATCTTGATCGATCGATGATCAACGTGTCAAACCCGCGACGTTTACGGTAATGACCATGAGCTAATTACGATGGTATCGACTAGATTCCGCTTCTTGGTGGGCAAGCGTTGAAGTAAACGTTGTTGGCCGTGTATCACAGTTGCTTTGGGAATCGCCAGTCGGTTTAAAAGTTTTGCACATAATTTACTGGCGCAAGCCTGTAATTACGATGGGGTACATGAAACGTGATCGGGACGAGAGGAGAACCGAGTGCTATAAAGATAGCGGGGCCGAAGGAGATAGAAAGACGCTCGGCATCGTATATACGAGCGACTCGGAATGAAGGGACGAGATTTAAGTAAAAAAAAGAAATAACAACGCAACGACGGCAACGTACAAGCCAGAGACAAAGACGGAAAGAGAACGAGAGAGAGAGAGAAAGGGAGAGAGACCGTAAAATTTTCGGGACAAAAATCATGAGAAATGTTCACACACGGAGCGTGTGCGGTTTTATTCATAAGGCGAAACTTGGATACAAAACTACGTGCTATTAGCTTAATGATCGGTTGTTGTCCCCAGCGGAGGGCACTTTAACGCGCAAAATGCAAGACCTACACCTGTCTTCGGGTACCAATTATACCGTCAACCTAACAACGACGATGCCCGGGCCTCGGGTACGTTCTCTCTGAACCGACCGATCTTATCGTCTGATAAAATTTCCAGAACGAATACACGGCGCGTGATCCGTTTGAAGCTGTCGGACACAAAGTATATATCGTATAATTACCGTTGTTGTTGTGTCTGCTTCACGGTAAACTGGCGGTAAAATCTGAAATTACGAACGCGCTCCTCCTACCCCTACCCATCGCGTTCGATTTAGCCCCTTATATAGGCAATTTTTGTCCCGATCGAAGCGAAACTCCGATTTCTTGTTTTTCCTCTCCTCCTCTTTCGTTTCGTTCTTTTTTTCTTTCGTGGCCTTCCGTTAAACGTCGGAGCATTGGTCGATGCATGAAATTAACTGGAATTTCGCGTTAACGCAAGGGCAATGAGCTCGGGGAACCTGTTTAACACACGACAGGTGTCCCGTGTAATGATTTATCGAGACGCTCACCTCCTCTCTCGCTTTCTTTTTACGGACGATGTTAATTGCATCACATTTTATTTTACGGCGGCCAGCGCTTACCTTGTTGCCTGGCTTTAATGAATCGCCGTATCGGTTCTGCTGCAATTAATTAAGGAGCCGGCCAGGGTGTACGTACACCACTTCCTAAGGAGTGGTCGACCGACTTTCGTTGGATACGCGAGGCGACGAATCTGTTACCGTTTCAGCGGCTCTATTTGTTGTACACGATAGAACTATCGACGGTTAAAGCGTACTTATTTGCATCCAGGAGATCAAATTGAAAATTACATGGAAAGATACTTTATTCGTACCTCCTGCAGAAAAGCGTAGTAAATTTTGGAAGCTTTATCATAGTGAATTTATAAGGTTGTCATGAATAATCACCAATTGGTCATTTTGACTGCTCTGATAGTTCTGGTGTTAACAGAGCTGTGGAAATCGTTGCTGGAGGCAGGAAGAAGATCTTGCGAATCGCGCGACGATCAATCGGCAGTAAACATCATTTTGTACTGCATTTATCTGTACCAGATTTATCTATTTATCTAGAGCAGTGTAAACCCAGCTAGAAGTATTAGTATGTTTAAAATTAGTCATTCATTGTTAATAATTCATTGTTTAAAATTAACGTTTTTCAAGAGCTCCGCGTAGATGATCGTAAAGTCTATCGTATTCCCTGTTTACTCGTTGTTACTTTGCATATTAGCAATAATATGTTTTTTTAATAGCTTGTACTTATTAAATATTTACACCATATTGATATTTATCTGCACGTTGTTATTGGTTAGATGAAGTATGCTGTTATTCATTTTTATTTCATGTTTCTCGTATTCTACCGGTTTCGCGTTCACGAAAAATTATTTTCTATTGTGTTTCAATATAAATTTAAGTACACGATATGCCTTATGCGAATCACAGCAGAAGTTTATTACAAATATGGTTCTAAAACAACATAGTGCTGTTTAATAAATCAAATATTATGAGTTAATTTACATGCTTCGAGTACTGCTATTTTTTTTTTCTACGTGGTTACATAAAATTTATATTCTTTATTCTCGATCGCAAAACAAACGATTGTCAATGATTTTAAACTATAGATGATTAATCCTGAAAGTTAGAAGCGTTTAAAGTTGAAACGAATTCTTTCATACTTATATGTTTTTCGTGAACGACGAATGCAAAATGAAACGATAATTTCAGAAAGTTCATGTTCTATGATGCAAAGAGGTCACAGAACATGTTACATAAGGGTTATAAGCACTTATGAATAAATAATTCTAGACTGTCATTACCTATTCTCGCGCCAAGTACAATTTTACTTGCATATTCGCCTATACGATGCAAATGCAGGTCAATAAAATTGCGATATCGATAAATGTAACCAACACACGGTTCACGTTGTATTAATCAGCTGTGTGTAGTGTTATACACATTTATAATTGTGGGCCTAACAGCGATCGCCACGAGTTAACGCAATGCCGGGATTCTGACGTACCTACGGAAATTGAAAAATGAATTGCGTAACGATGCAGTGCGAATTTTGCAATGTAGGGTGCTTTATCGCTGTGACACGCGTGTGTTGGCGCAGAATCGTTCAAGGCATTTGTGAGGCGAGCCGGCTCACAGAATGCCATGCATCAAGCATTTTCTAGACTGCTGTTAATGAAGGAAAATTCGAATAAAGGCGGCAAAGTTCAGCCAGAGGTGGTAACGAAGAGACCGTTGATATTATAAAAAAAAAGGAACAGGAATAAATGTAACGTCGAAGGGGTCAGACGTGTTGTCCCACTCTTGAGTTTTATTTTAATAGTCAGACGCATAGTTTTATTCTTCAGTTTTTAATTTAATTTTAATACGTGCTTCTTGACATACGGATGTCGTGCAGTTGCATCTCGCGTGCGTCATATTTTTCCGCCACTGATACGATTTCTTCTTTTCACCGCAACGTTTGTCCCCCAGATTTGTTGCCAGTCTATCTTTCATACCCTTTCTCGTAAATTTCAACTAGGCATTTATCTTACCTGCGATTTTTATGATTCAATTTTATAAACTCAACCGTCTCAATCTTTATTGCGTTGGAATTTGTAGAATGCAATCGTGTGTCTTGATGAATATTTTTTTTACATTATTTTATATACATTATTTTTTTTACATTATTCTTTTACATTATTTTATATTATCTTTGCATTACTTTATAATTCACCAGAATTAAACGTTTTCGATTGTTCAAAGTTAGTTTAGAGTTTTCTAGACCGCTTTTCTCTTCTTCGGATAAACTACTACGAGCTTGGGCTGTACAAAATCGATTTCCTCGCGCACAGAATCTCTCGATACGCGTATAAATTACATTTACGAGAAAATAAACTCATTTAGACACCTGAGAAACGATATGTGAACTCTAAGAGTATAATTCTTTGCACACTGAATGTCAACGTACGTACAATAGCGAACAAAAGTTTAAGACGATTGGACAATACGTAAAACATAATTTTATGGTTCACAAATATTGTTTATCTATTCATTTCTATCATCATTATGATAGAACACTGTTCATTGATTAGCATAGAATGCAAATTTTACTTTTACCGTTATTTCTTATTAATTAATTAATTTTTTTCCTTCGTCTTAAACTTTGGTATTAAATTTTTGTCCCCTACTCACGAAGTCAAGAAATAATGAACCAACGATACGCACCCGAATTAGGTTGAACGTGTCTGCTACGTTTATCCGTCTCTTCCGTGAAAGTACATTTAGCTTGTAAAATAAATGAAAATCAAGTTCGATTGGTACCGTACGATTCACTTCTACGTTTTCCCCGCTGGCGTTGTCTCGTTGTCTTTCCCCGGACGGGTTCGTTTCGCGACGATCTCGATTTCATGTTCATGTGACATGGCAGAGATCGGCAAGAATCTCGCGTGTTACTCATCGCAACATTGCGTGACTGCAATACCGATGTGTCGTCGTCGTTGAATGTACGAGGCATCAACGAACCCCTTCGAGCTCATTTCGTTCGTATTTATTCCTTTCCGTTCCTTCGAATTCGTGGAAACCAACGCGAATTTTAAGTGGATACGACATCACGACGGCGGAAGGCACTGGGAGCGTGAATTTGAAGAAACTGTTAAATATATCTCGATTAACACTAGATTTACGAACGTTTCTTGTGTATCTATTTGTAATATACCCTATATTATATATATATATTAACCCTTAACATTTCTACTTTTAAGTGTGAATATCAATCAGCAACTCTAACTTATTCTCGTCATATTTTGACTTGCAAGTTTTTAAGTGTCAAACTTTAAATGTTACAATAACGCGTAAATAATAATATTAAATTGATTCAAAACAATCTTTATTCATTTCAGAAGTAATATAATTTTCATTACAATATTTATATTATTAATTATATTGGTGGTGCTTCAGAGGCACACTTGGAGCCATAAGGGTTAAGAAATAGGTATACATCATGCAGTATTTTAAATTAAAAAGCTGAGAGAGAATTAGATTAGGGTACATTTGTATCGCTCCATCGATAAAAGTCAACGAAAATTGCTAAGAATAATAGTAATTGTTTTTACAGATCTTGCTCATGAAATCCGAAATCCGTCAAATTGACGGGTCTCGTAAACCTAGTGTTAATTAAATCAATCCAATGATTTCTTTTTTATTTTTAATTATCAGTTCTCTGTTTCCTCTATCGAAATTTTTATATTGCTTCGAGCTTTACAATTGATAAATAAAATGGGTATTACATTTTATTCCTCGATTTGATAAATTCGTTGTTTAGGAGATTAATTATGATATATGAATCACTGTATTAATACTAGAACTACCGACGATTAAAGTGTACTTATTTGCATGCAAGAGATCGAATTAAAAATTACATAGAAAGATATTGAATACATTGAAAAAAAATCTTTATTTATATTTTTTGCAGAAAATCGTAATAAATTTTGGAAGTTTTACCACAGTGAATTTATAAGGCTGTTATGAACAATCACCAATTGGTCATTTTGACTGACCTGGTAACAATTCTAGTGTTAAAATTTCAGAAATTCGTTAAACTGTTTTAGGAGCTGTATCCTGCTATGATTATCAATAATTCAAAGTAGGAGTCGAATTAAAAATTTCGAAACCTTTCCAAACATTGAGTTTATTGAATATATATGATGATTATATGTGATTTGCGAGTAACATTACTTCTACAATTTGTCACCGGCTTATGTAATTTTCGCCGATCTCTCGTTAAGAGCGATCAGCATAGTCTAACAGGTTATATCTACATCTGGTTTGCAACAACCATACGATAGCATAAGATACGATCGTGTCACAATTAATCGTAGCTGTTAGCTACTATCGTATAAGTAATTATCCGAGTGTCAAGGAGGGCGCCTTGTCAAGGCAACGGCCACGTTACTCGCTATGCGAATGAATAACTTTTTTCCATCTTTAAACATCGCATTGGTTTCTTGTTATTAAATTCCTCCTATGTTTATTTTCGTCTCGATCGCGAAGGGTTGAAAATATTTTTCGTTTAATTTTTTGAAGCGAACAACATTCTCCTTAACCAGTTATAATTACAGTACACATCGCGTAGAAATTTACTCTATATGCGAGTCAACTTTCTTTTTTTTTTTATAAAAGTTTAACACGAGAGGACAATGTAAAACATAGTTTTATGGTTTGCAAATGTTCTCTATATATTCATTTTTATTGTAATTATGGAAAAACGCTATCGATTAGCATAAAATACGAATTTCGTATAAAATAATTTTCGTGTACTATTTCTTATGAACTAATTCGTTTATTTTCGTTGACTCGTTGGTCTTAAACTTTTGTCCGCTACTGTATATAAAGGAAAACAGGCTGTAACGTCGCATTCCAAATTCGTTTTTTCAACGTTCAAAGATTGTTTCTCGTTGATTACCTGAAAACTGGATGTGCATTTTTGAATTCACGAAGAAATGTACATTTTCATAGGTATCTGTAAACGTAACGATACGTCCAAAGATATAAAGATCTCCAAGTAGACGAGTTAATTAACAAATCAACGAACAAGTTTCAACGAGGTATCGCGCGCATTACACGCGTGTTCATCGGAAGCATTCTCGAAACGTTTAACGCTGTTCCTACCGACACCTCACGTATACCTATTCCTACCACGACCGGTAGAATATTTTATTATATTGTTTTATTTTTGTAAAACAGACTACAAATTTTTCTCAGAAAAGAAACAATGAGGGAGGAAGCG
This sequence comes from Tetrapedia diversipes, assembly GCA_033822845.1. Lineage (NCBI taxonomy): Eukaryota > Metazoa > Arthropoda > Insecta > Hymenoptera > Apidae > Tetrapedia > Tetrapedia diversipes. Next base: position 31,129 of record JAOPTO010001682.1, read on the forward strand.
AATATTGAAAAATGTATTATTCGTATATTCGAGGAAAAATCTTAAAGTTTAAAGGCAATTCAATCACGTTGTATATAAGAACTTCTAATTGAAATTTTAAAAACGGTCGTTTAATCGGTCGCAGTAGGTAAGACAAACTACAAATTTTTCTCAAAAAATAAACGATGAAAAAAGAAGCGAATATTGAAAAATGTATTATTCGTATATTCGAGGAAAAATCTTAAAGTTTAAAGGCAATTCAATCACGTTGTATATAAGAAATTCTAATTGAAATTTTAAAAACGGTCGTTTAATCGGTCGCAGTAGGTAAGACAAACTACAAATTTTTCTTAGAAAATAAACGATGAAAAAAAAAGCGAATATTGAAAAATGTATTATTCGAATATTTGAAAAAAAATCTTAATTCAATCACGTTGTATATAGGAAATTTTTATCGAAATTTTAAAAACAGTCATTTACCCGGTCGTGGTAGGAATAGTGTTAAGTTAGCCAGCGTGGTTAGAGCTGAGACATTTTCACGAGGGCAGAAACCGTACCAGAAGAGAGATACAGAAAGATAGAGGAGTCGGGGTCCACTACCACTTGCGTCTTCGTAAAACGACGACGACGCACCTGTATGCCCGTAGATCTTAGGCGCCAGCGGTCCGCGACGCTGTTTCAGTTCTGGCCTGTTGGCGGTCTTCGTCAGCATGACTATCCATTTCATCCTTTGGCGCGCGCACGCACACGAGCTGCTGCTGCACGAGCTTATTGCAACAGTGTGCAAAACTTACCAAGTAGCAGTCAACAGCGGCCACTGTGCGCAAGACACACACCGGGGGAATCCGGGCAGGCGATCCGGTACAGTCCGGCGAGAAAGTCGCGAGCCAGGTCTAATTTCGTCTGTGACGCGAGCGTTGTGGCTAGACAACGGGATTGCGATACGGTTAAGTTGGAATGTTAATGTAGAAAATGGCACGGAGAATTTCTAGTTCAGCGGGTTCATCGAGCGATGATTGTACAGAGTTCTTTGCCAGTAATTTCTGATAGAGGCAAATTTTTAGGAGAGGGTATTTATTTTTTTCTTTTTTTTTGCTTTTAAAGAATGTAAGAAATGGCACGGATAATTTGTAGTTCATCGGGTTCATCGAGCGATGATTGTACAAACTTCTTTGCCAGTAATTTCTGATAGAGGGAAATTTTTTGGGGAGGGTATTTAATTTTTGCTTTCTTTCTTTTGAAGAATGTAGGAAATGGCACGGAGAATTTGTAGTTCATCGAGTTCACCGAGCGACGATTGTACAGATCAGTAATTTTTGATAGAGGGAAACTTTTTAGATAGGGTATTTAATTTTTTCCTTTTTTCTTTTGAAGAATGTAGGAAATGGCACGGAGAATTTGTAGTTTATTGGCTTCACTGAGCGATGATTGTACAAACTTCTTTGTCAGTAATTTTTGATAGGGGGAAATTTTTTGGAGGGAGGGGGGAATGTTTAATTTTTCTTTTCCTTTTTTTTCTTATTCTGGAGAATTAAGCGAGAGTTCTTAGGGAAAAAATTTTTTTTTCGATTTAGAGGAGAATTTGCTTTGGAAAATTCAGAAAAAGTAAATAATTTTAGGGCAAGTCTTTGGAAAAAGTTAGAAATCAATTTTTTTATTGCTCATTTACACGTATAGCATTATCCGCTTATAGTTATAGAATTGTTAACCCTTATAGCTTTTAGATAACATTTGACTAATTTGTGGAATAAACCTCTCCGGATATATGGTAACGCTTGGTCCCGAACGATGGCCATATAACCAGACAGTAAATACTGTATGCAAGTTACCCGATGCATAACCCGTGTTTCTTATCTTACGTTTATAACGCACTGAACGGCTAGAGCATTTTTTTTTTTTTTATCATCGATAGGATACGCTCTAATACAAAAGTGATCAAACATGGATACGACCAGTTTTTGCGGCAAAGTTTTCCGTTCCACAGAGGTGTTAATCAATGCTGTACTACACATGTGTATCCAATAAGTTTTATAAGATATGAACGCAAAAAACTGGACAGTGAAATTTAACGATTGTTTTCCATTTATGTCTCAATAATTAAAGCTTTGAAAGAGAGAAATAAATAAATGCAACACGTATTTGTAGAATAATCGTGTTGCATCTCATGAATAATTTAAAAGTCGAGTTATGCAAAAGGTGCAACGATAAAAGTTAATAACTTCATAGATTATATATATATATTTTTTCTTTTTTTTTCTTTTTCTCACCACAGTATTCGTCTATCACAGTCGTGTATCTTGCGCAAATTACTTTACTTAAAACTTAAAACAAATGTATAAAACTGTAATCCTGTAGCAGTAGCTCCTTAAATTTCTTTCATTCCATAAAAGCTTTCCCGATGTCTGATTCGATATTAAGTTTACAACAATTTAGTGTTTAGAAAGTTCTATCGCGCAAATTTTACCGGTATGAATGTAACAGTATCTAAATAGTGTTGCATTCGTGCACGTTCAGTTATAATAATAAATGCTGAAAAATCGTGTACCCCCTGTTTGAAAACTTCTGTCGTGCAAATTCTACCGGTATGAATGTAACAGTTTCTAAATAGTGTTGCATTCGTGCACGTTCAGTTATAATAATAAGTGCTGAAAAATCGTGTACCCTCTGTTTGAAAACTTCTGTCGTGCAAATTCTACCGGTATAAATGTAACAGTTTCTAAATAGTGTTGCATTCGTGCACGTTCTAGTATAATGATCGCAACCAATCGAGCGATCGGTTAGCGGTTGAATAATGCTGTATCAGATTATCCGGTTTTCAAGACTCGACTATTTCCTGCTATTCCTAGTGAACAGTTTAAGCATAGACATTATAGATAAGATGGACGTCTTTCAGCATCGTCTTCGACCAACTTATTCTGAGAGTAGTGGCGAATTGAATTCATCTTCACACTTTCTGCTTGAGATGCGCAGCTTTGAGTAGAGTTTTGAGAAGGGAATTGATCGCGTTTTTCAAAGTGGAATGGATGAAACATGTACTGTATATTTCACCGCTGCAATATACATTATCAACCAAAAGTTTGGAATCATTTTGGTATCTTAGCCGTTTGACACCGACAACAATTTTTAGAAGGACGAAAATACTTCGTATTAACGATTTCAGTTTTAATGAATTGGAAATAATAAATCCTGTTAATAGCAACGAAAAAGTATTTAAAACATTACAGTATCTCAGTTTTAGATTTGGGAAAAAAGGAAAAAATTAACAGTTGCTTTTAGAAATCTTTCATAATAAATAAAGTTATTGTAAATAATCGGTAATATTGATTTTCGAGCGATAAAAGTTTGACAAAGAGTTTGTTATGGGAGATGTAACCGGAAAGCTGATTCCAAACTTTTGACTGATACTGTAGTTGTACGCGCAAATAGGATACGGTGACAAGTAGGTAAAATCTGAGAAAGGGAGGCAAACGCAACAGTTATGCTGCAAGAAATATTGCAGATGAGACTTTTAATGCGAAGACACCAACGTCCGGAGACTGTGCTGATGGCCTTCGAAATAGGGCAGGTGCAAACAGTTTACCGAGCCGTGTGACAGCCTTCATGGGAAATTATGATAGCGTCTCTCGTGCAGAGATTAGGGCTTTCTTTTGTGACCTTGTTAAATTGAACGTATCTTCATCTCGCATACATTACTTTGCCAGGCAATGACAGTCCGCAGATTGTGATCAGTGGACGCAGTCTGCAAATTTTCGTGCACCTCTGAGAGATTTAAGATATAAGAGAACACGGAATACGTATGATACAAACAATTCAATTCTTTTAATCGTGTTGTTTATACAAAAGTATAAATTTTGTTTCGCAATTTAATGATTAATAGGATCATTGTAATCGTTTATTAGAATTTGAATATGTAGCAAAAGTTCGTCGATAAAATTTCTTCGGTATCACATAAATACAGTAGCGCAAAAAAGTTGAAGACCACAAAGGGTTGAAGAAAATAAATAAATTAATTAATAAGAAATAACAGTATAAATAAAATTTTTATCCTATGATAATCAATAAATAGTGTTCTACCGTAATTACGATAAAAATGAATAGATAAATAATATTTGCGAACCATAAAATTATATTTTACATTATCCTGTCATCTTAAACTTTTGTCCGCTACTGTATGCATCTCTTACGAATTTTTCCGTTTTCTGAACTGCAACGGTGGTATTGATCGTTTAAAGATTTATCGATGGTCAACTAGAATTGAAGATCGAATAAAATCGACTGTTTCTCTAACATTGAATTGGCAATCGCTTTAAGGTTCTTCAGAATTAGGCAGAAAGTCGATAAAGAAATTCCGTGCACGATTCGTGATCATAATCCAAGTCGCTTTTCGAGAGTTACACGTTGCACGTGCCTTCGCGGCTCGTGTGCAAGCTATTCATTGATTTACAGTGCTCGTGAGATAGAGGAAGAGATACTGTTTGATTCATGGATAAAGAGGTACCGAGCGAAAGTGATCTGTATGCTGACGTAACTTGCATGTGATATCACGATGAGAAACGTGTAAACGGGCGAGATACGTCTAACAGCGCGGACAAAGAAGGGTGGAATGCAATTGTGCACGGCTGTGCTCGTCAGATAAAGCATCCGTTTGAGATCTAGCGACACTTCATCGCCGATGAAACTCATCGGCACGCGAATTATAGCCACCAGTCACAACAGATACAGGATTATGGAGGTAAAGGTTTGCTAGATCAGTTTGAACGTAATGTTAACGCTTGGCCAACCGAACGGGGAGATCTCCTATTTTTTCTTCGATAAAGCGCTGTCTTTGATCCTATTTACTTTTGTTATTAGTTGGTCTTGAGCTAGTGTTGAATTGATTAAAAGTTGTACTTTGGAAAAGCAGAAAATGAATTTGAACTGTGAACAATTTTAATTCAAGACCAGCTAATAAGAAAAGCAAATAGAATCAATGGCAGCTGTTTGTTGAAGAAAAAAATGGGAGATCTCCCCATTCGGTTGGTTAAGTGTTAAGAAATTTTTTTCATGCGACACTATCGTACAACGTGTGCTGTTTCTAATTTTCTAAAATGTTTGGCGTAGCTTCATTTGTTGGCAATTTTCACACCACGATAAGATCAGTATACTGTTATTTAGGCTGAAGCAGTACATTGTTCTAAACAATTTTATTGTCCAACATCATGTTTGCGTTTTCATATAATTTTGTTAGGGACTTCCGTACACATTCATCCAAATTCTGTACCTATTAATTGTACAAAAGGTATCTACACAATTTTGCGAAGATTTCCTAGAAAACTGCTTTATTCAACGGTGTTACACAATTTCGTTCCTTTTCTTCCATAAATAATCTCCCTTCTATTTGATCCCAATCGCGATCCTCGATTCTACATCTACGTGCTTTTCATTTCTTCCCCATCTTCCGTCGTTGCAACCTGTTGGTTTGATTTTATCCACGGTTCAATGAATCGTAATCGGTAGCGTATTTACTCTCGTGGAACCACGACCCAACTGTGCAAGCAACGACAACCCCGCGCATCGAGAAGACGAATCGAATTTTCATTTATGCAATGTATGAGTCGCGACCCACGAATGCTGGCGCACTTTGATACGTTAATAGCCGTCGACGAGCCGGCACGTTCGGACGCGATTTCTATTTTAGAACGTTGTACACATCGAGCTGTGGTACATAGTTACACACTGCGTGGCGGCTGTCCGACAGACGATTATTTTCACGGTCACGTAATCAATTTAATAAGCGTGCGTTCTCGCCCGCGAGAGAGCAAGAGGCGCCTTCGAATCACTGTGATTTCACATTTCCATAGATCAGGATTGGAAGTAGAACGGGTTCACTCGTTACTGTTACGCTGTCTCTCAGCGATGAATTTATCCTAACGAGTCCTGCCGATGAACCTGATTTGCATATCGACGTTCGATCGAATCGTCCAACCTTTCACATCCTTCAGCGTTCAACCTGAAGAAATGAAAAGAAGTTTTCAGCTTGTTTCTCATTACTTCAGCCGTCTTAACGAACAATTTGGAACCCGTTTCACGATGAAATATAATGTGCGACATTTGAAATGTCTGTGAACAAGCATATTTTATCGCAATTTTGTTGCTCGCCCGACAAAGCAATTTCGCGAACTATTTATTCGCAAGTAAGAACTGACAGAATTAGAACGGTTTGAAACGATTACGAGCTGGCATTAATTGAGCTGCGTAAGCAGAGGAAGAGAATTCAGAACGTCGCCAAGTAATTGGAATCGTCCGCGAACAGAATTACAAATTGAGGCGAGCACCCTGTTGCATGCGATTTCTGTCAACGTTACGCTTTGCTCGAGCTCGAGGCTACAACCTGCTTCGCGTACGCTTTTTTTTCCCAGTTATCAACCTGTACTCGATCGGGTAAAAGCCAGCTACGCCGTAAAATTGCAGCTGCGCTCTGCAATTGAACAAGCGCTCATAAGCGTTCAACAATGATATATGTGGGTGCACAGGCGGTCTAAAACCATTCAATACTACTTTATGACATTTGCTTCTATTCTTAGCGTTTCAGAGTTACAGCTTCTTCCGTTTACCCGCAAATTCCTAGAAAATTCATATTCGTTTCCATTTATTCTTTTTTAATTTCATTCGTAATTTTCGATACTGCGCTTCGATTGACTTAAAAGTTTCTAATTTTTCGACTCTTTTTAATCTCTAAGCTACCGTGGGCACCTATAGACGCATATCCCATTGTGGTCACCTGAAATTGAGTACTTTATGACATTTGCTTCTATTCTTAGCTTTTTAGAGTTACAGCTTCTTCCGTTTACCCACAAATTCCATGCAAATTCCTAGAAAATTCATATTCGTTGCCATTTATTCTTTTTTAATTTCATTCATAATTTTCGATACTGCGCTTCGATTGACTTAAAAGTTTCTAATTTTTCGACTCTTTTTAATCTCTAAGCTACCGTGGGCACCTATAGACGCATATCCCATTGTGGTCACCTGAAATTGAGTACTTTATGACATTTGCTTCTATTCTTAGCTTTTTAGAGTTACAGCTTCTTCCGTTTACCCACAAATTCCATGCAAATTCCTAGAAAATTCATATTCGTTGCCATTTAGACTTTTTTAATTTCATTCATAATTTTCGATACTGCGCTTCGATTGACTTAAAAGTTTCTAATTTTTCGACTCTTTTTAACCTTTAAGTTTAACTGTGGCCACCTATAGGCGCTTATAAATGTTGCGTTTGTGACACTAAGAGCGCCTATAGGCGCTTATCCCATTGGAATCGCTTGAAACTGTCTAAAGGCGTTCGACACAGTTTGACTTTCCAACATAGAAGGCTTCTATAGTCGCCCTGATATTTACAATAACAATTCGATTCAGAATACAAATAAATAAATAATATTATTTTAATGTAGTGAAATTCAGTCTTTTGATTACTGAAATATGCTTTCAAAAAAATGCATCGCTACCCAAAATTTCATCCAAAATTATCGATCAGTGTGTCTCAAAGTTTGCCGTAGTCAAAGAATTAATTCAGAAGAAAGAAACTCGTGAGCCATAGCGTCAGAGGTTTCGAGATGCAAAATTTGTTTGCTAAGTGTTCCCCCGGTCACCTCGAGGCATCGTTCAGACACCGTTGTCTTAATCTCCTTCGAATCGGTCCCGATATATCGGTTGTCGTCTTTCCGACCACTTTAATTTTATACATACAGCGGTGTTGAGAGAGCGATTAAGCGCAGACAAAATAGTGAAACCAAAATGTGTACGACGCGGCTCAGATCGGGAACAGCCGTTGAGAGATTTATTTTTTGGTTGTCGACAACGACGAAGCAGCAGTTTAATACCTGTCCGCGTTGGCTGTAACAAATTTCAAGTTCTTGCTTCGAGGTCAACAGCTACGGCATCGAACGCTTTACCGTGCACGGATACGCAAAAATAAAAGTGCCGCGAACGAACGAATAATCTCGTTTTTCTCGTTCAAGTCGGGGCGCCACGCCTTACTTGTGTCGTTTTAAAACGCTGTATTCATTTTCCACCAGATCGAAATCATTCGAGGCGTTCCTCCATCCCCTGATTACTTTGAAATGCCTTACAAATAGCTGAATATTAACGGTAATTGGTACACACCGGTGTTTGTTGTTATTATACCGGTCTTTTTTTTTTTACCAGGGGAGGAAATAATCTGTAAATTGAGTTATCCTTAATGAAGATCTTCGTTCGTATAGTTGAAAATTAAAAGGGAATTCCGGTTGGAAGATCAGGCTCGAAGGTTAACTTAATTAATGTGTTGATGGGAATAATTAATTTTTTTGTTACTCCTTATTATTTCACTATATATTATTAATTTCGAGTCGATGTCGAAAGAATCGTTGATGCTATAACATTCATAGTTTTGTGTGTATAAAAAATATTTGTATTCAACTCAACAATTATAATTGTTTTGGAAATTAAATACGATTATTCGTTTTGCTTTTTGTTAAATTAAACGCTCGGAATATAAGTTTTGTGAATAGAACAAATAGGTAAGCAGATATGATAGTCGCGTAAGTAGAAACGGCTAGTTATGCACAGACATTCCTTGTGCATTGTCGCATATGCTGTGAACGAATTCAATTACGATCGTTTGAAATTGTAATTGCGTTTGGTAAACAATTATTCACTAACAATTTATACATATATATATATTGTTATTTATTATTTACTATTATTTATTACAATTTATACATACATATTATTATTTATTATTTATTACTGTTTACTACAATTTATACAAATATATTATATATATATACACACATGCATGAGAAATTATTTTCTTTTAATCGTGTTAAAAAGTACATTTCATTTTACATAATTATAACAAACATACGTGTTTGCCCTCGAAGGCTAACGCAGGATATCACGGTGGTATAATAACTTAATGCAAAAGAGTAGAAATTCGCATGTTAAGAAAAATTTCGACGCGAAATTTACGGGGCACACGTGACGTGAAATTAAAAATGAGTTTCGAGAAAACGTCCATCGGATACGATTCAACGAATTGACACATAAGTCTTGTTTCTCATTTCGCGGGAGAAATTGCCGAAACAACTTAATCTTCGTCCGAGCTTTCGATCATTACACTAAATCTTCCAGAGTGTGCACCGTCTCACAGGAGGAGGGACGAGAAAAAAAGAGGGGAGGGCGAAAAATAAAATTGCACAGTAATGCCGACAACATTCGCCTGAAATTCATGAGTATGGGGTACCGCCGATTTATGCGTCAGCTTAACGCAATCAACGTTATAATTACAAAGTCTTTCATTACCGTCTCTGCGGGATCGGTGGTACAGAGCAGCCGATCTGCGCGTCGCAAATCTGCTTTTCGCAGCTGTCGCACATCACGAGCCTTGTGGATCCTTCGATCCATACCATTTAAAGAATCTACGATTCTCCTTTTCCTTCGATTCGTTTGAAGAAGGCAGGCACAACGATCGGGTACACCACTTTGTTTACTCGCTTCTCAGTTTTGTGTCGATTGAAGGCCCATTAGCAGCCGTTTCGTGAACACAGGGCGTGTAATAAATGCAAATAGCTAGGTTACACGAGATTCAGGCGTAGGAAGACACGATAAACCGGTCAAAGGCCGCGACACTGCAGGTCTGCTTGACGTGAAAAGTGTTCTATTCCTGTTTAATCATTTTTGTAATCGTTTCGAACGAAGACTTACCCATTAAGAAAATTTTGAAAAACATTGATCGATCATTAACGATTTCGATCGTTTAACTAAAAAGTAGCCTGCAATTATTCACAAAGTAGTGATTATAGTGGTTCGGAAGTAAAATATAATTATTGTCTTTCATCCAACGTATTTTTTGCTGGAAAGAAAGAGTGTTATTTAAAAAATCAAAGCTGCAAGAAAATAGTTCCCTTTTAATGACCATCAGCTAATGACAAATACGCTAAAAACAGATGAATTGTCGGCTGTTGGCTAGTGAATTATTATCTTAGCTGCAAAGCGAAGAGAGAGAAAGAGAGAGAGAGAGAGAGAGACAAAAAGGAAAAGAGTCGTAATTATTTTACTATATATCAGTGTGTCTAGCAATCACAATTTCAAATGCCACCTAAACAGTCGAGCGTTTATGCAAATAATTCCTGCTTCTCGGACACGCTACTTACAAAGTATCATTGAAAACTGCGTCACATCTCGTGACTCCTTCTTTTTTCTCCGTTTTAACTCTTCCAACAAGAAATACATACCAAGTCTCGCCCGTGGAATGAACTTGACTGTGCTGCAAGAACACGTGCATGGAAGATACTGTGCGCAGAGGAAACGAAAAGGAACGCGTGAGACGGGAATGACGCGCAAAACTGGCGCCGTTGCAAGCGAATAAATTGCACATCTCGAACCGTCGCCGTCGATTTAATACGGCGTTTACTTTATCTTTGCCCCTTCATCGCGACCGAGCCGTCGAGCGAAGCGATTTTTGGAAATCGCGAAAATGGCGATCGAAAGGCGAGATAACGATGGAAAACGCGACGCGGTGACGCGGCAATCTTCGCGAACCGCGTGCTTAGGAATCGCGTAATCTGACCGAGAATTGGCAGTGTCGCGGACTTGCATAACCGCCAGCTCAGGATTGAACGAAGAGGAACGATAAAGCGATACGTTCGCCTAGCGTTAAAGAAGGAAGCCGCTCGACACGTGTACCAACACCAACGACCGTTGCATCCTGTCGGTGTGCCGCGAGCGATGGCTACTCGCAGCGGATGGTTCGAGTTAAAACGGCGGTGAATTTTGTAATCTGTTTAACTCCCGACAAATTTCTGAAAAGCAACGACGTTCTTCAGCGTGTTCAATTTGCAACAAGACGGTTCATCAATCTTTTCTCTTTTTGAGGTTTCTTTGTCGTTTGGTTTTTTTTATAAACGGTTGCTCTTTGATTTTCTCCAAATATATTATACAATGTGTAGACGCGGGAGGTAGAGAGGGGGAGGGGAGGTGCAACGTGTAAATTACCATTTCCATGGAATAGATAGATACTGTCTCGGATGGTATAGTTTCTTGATCTCGTTACTTCCAACATTTATATCATATATACACACATAGCATACAATTTTTTTTCGCGACTCGCGCTTTTTTACTGTTTATGTTTCTGCTAACTGGTGATAACAGCCGGAAAAAATCCTCGCAGACTGCTGATGCATGAAAAGTAGAGTAGAGTGCTGCAAATGCAACGCTACCGTGACCTGTTTAACATTTATGGTTATTAATGTTTAGGAATAATTTTGCAGTATGATACAATTGCAATACAATTGATAATGCAATTATTATAAATAAAATGAGAATGTGTATAATTAATAACATGGAGTAAAGTATGAATAACTGTAACAATTGCAAGCATAAAATTATTAATATAAATAATTATAAATAACGCAATATTATGTAGCTATATAAAGCTTTATCAAACTTGTTAATTTTCTCACGATGCAAAACATATTTACGGAATTTTCACATTTTACGTAATTTTCACTCGTAACCCCATTTCCCATTGCTGTGTATAATTAATAACATGGCGTAAAGTATGAATAACGTAATATTATGTAGCTATGTAAAGCTTTATCAAACTTGTTAATTTCCCCGCGATTCGAAACATTTTTATGTTTTACATAATCCTTACACGAAACCTCATTTTTTGTCGCCTCGATCGATACCATCTTCTTGCTCTCGTCGATATCGGAAGGTTTTCTCGCGGTAATCACGCCTCGTGACCCGCCGGCTGCATTCCTCTCGTGTTCAGAATCGTGTCGACGCGTATACCCGCATTGAGTGGCGGTTATAATGTGCAGGAGGAGCGGGAGCGCTAGGTTTTCCTTGACATTAGCCGTTTACAATGTAATGTAACTGCCGCTTATCGCGAGTCCGTTCGCGGTCGACCGTAGCTTGTGTTACACCCATACTTATCGGGCGAAAGGCTCGATCGTTCTGTCAGAAGCTCGTGGCTCGAAATGTCTTATCTTACATTCTTATCGGCACTTATTCTACAATTGCCGCGCATCCTTCACCATGTACGAACCGTTTATGCTTGCGCAACGGTAACATCACGATGTTCGTCCGTTTTGTTTCTATGATACGTTAACTGTTACTTGTATCGTGGTAAATCACGTACAATCTTTCTAACGTGCATTTGATTTGGTTCGTACGCGCGCGTGCGTGCGTGTGTGTGTGAGGTTTGTTCGTTTGAACGTTACAAAGGTTACGGCGTTAGAAAAAAAAAAAAGCGTATGCGTGGAATTGAACTTTAGATTTGCGAGATCGTTGGATATTAATTAAAGTTTATTACAGATTCGTGTTGTTCTCGTTGAAGATACGTATTGTTGCGACTGATTGTGAGCGTCAACGCGATCAACAGTTTTAACTCTTCCGATTTCGTTTAACACTAGGTTTACGGGACCCATAGATTTGATGGGTTTCGAACTTCATGAGTAAAATTTGCAAAAACCACTACTATTATCCCTAGCAATTTTTGCTAACTTTTATTGATGGAGCGATACAAATGTAACCAAATTCCTCTCAGTTTTGCAATTTTAAATTTTGTTCAATGAATACTTTATGAATACCTTATTCCTTAGTAGTGGTAGTGGTAGTAATAGATTACCTTTATTATTTCATTCTCTGAATGCTACAAAGGGAATACTACGCTTCTCTTTTTTTACTTACATCTTTCTTACACATTTATATACCTATTACCAGATTTTTTGTATCCCGCGTTAGAAGGCTACAGCTCGATTTCTTATAAATCTTTTTCATTATCATTGATTACGTTTAAAAGTTAAATATGCATCATTATCTGTACTTGTAGTTGTAGTGTTTTTAAGTTACCTTATTACAATTGTATAATATTCCTTAGTGTATGTATATCGAAAATAGATATACAGGAAATGTCCGTAAATCTGGTGTTAAAACGAACGGGTCACGATAAATATTCGTTTGCCACTCGAGCGGTAAATTTTCTTTCAACGTTTTTGCATATCTCGTGTCTTAACATTTATTAAAGTTCATTTGCATTGTTTTACTTCCATATCTAATTACGAAATAATAGCCGAAGACATGAGATAAATTTTCAGTAAAATTGCCGGTCAACAATGCGTTAACTCGAAACCATTTCAACGCGTCCAAACTCTGCTGGAATATTGAATACATTGGAGATTACGGGTTAAAAGGGAAGAAATAAAGATAACTTTTCTATTTAAGAATTTACTAAACTTTATTTCTAAAGGAAGCTATATCCTTTTTAAACCCGATCTCTACGCAACAAAAGGCAAGACTCGAACGAATAGAAGAGGCTAAAGGACACAGTTCGTTGGGGTCCTCTAATTCTTACACACAGCGTGGTAAGGATAAAACACTTGACCCGTTCCTAGAACCTCTTCAACGCATAACTCGAACTCGCATAAATATCTCTTCGAAGAGATTGATTTTCGTTTATTCGTTAGGACGTATTTTAGTTCCAACAGAATGGAACTTGAATTTGAATCGGTTACGAAATCACACACGCAATGACTTTTCAACCGCCACGATTCCTCGAAATCTTGATCACGTTTCGATGCACGCTTCCGATGGCGTGTATTTAACATTCTTTCGGTATTGCCGATCATAATGGACCCTGCCGAATTCAACGAAATAACACGTTATCGACGCACCGATTACGAAGGCGGTACAAGTTCGTAAGCAACGAAACCGATATTCCCGAGGTCTCGTTTCGCTGCAAGTTGCACATTGTGAGATTCAATCCGTTTCTCAGCCACAGAACCGATTCCCACACCGTAACGCCGCCGCCACAACCGTGCACGGTGGGTGCGTGCGTCGGCGCAGTTTGCGTGATAGAATGAGATTACGCGAAGATAGGACGGCCAAGTCAGTATCCCTTTATAGCGGTTGCTACAATGTAATGATTGTGCATCAACTTCGTTCTCTTAATTAGTATTAAGGCTCTATTAAGAAGGGTCCAGCGACGCCATAAATTAATGCAATCTTCGTGCGATCTTTCTTATAAAAATAACGCCGTAGGCGCCAAAGCCCCTCTGGTGCGCGTGAAGTGTGTGTGTGGGGGGCATTGCAAATTGATAGTAAGTAGAATGAAAATTTCGAAAACTCGAGGAATCGAAAAAAATTGCAGGATAATTTGTTTAAGGGAATAATAGTGTGTCGGACAATATTAAACTATCGTAACTTTGTAATTATCGGACTCGAAGTAATTGTAATCGTGCAGAGTAACATAATTATCAGTATTCTCAGGATTTACTGTGAAAATGTAAACGATGACTTTAAGTTTGTGAAACTTCAACTGAGTTGGCGACTTTTGTACCGAATTATTTACAAATATTTTTACTTCTAAAAGTTATGGCATCGATAAACGCAAGCAATATTCGAGATCGGCGCTACGTTAAACGAAATTTTTCGTAACGGTGAAATTTACAACGCTTGCTTTTTAATATTAATTTTGGCGCGATCACCTTTTCGTTTTTATCTTTACGTGCGCGACTGATTTAAAGCAGGTTCTCATTGTATCCGTAGGGTCCGCAAGGATATATTTCACATGAAGTTGCCGGTAATTATACCCTTCCTGCCAAATAATACCACTTATTAAGTCGTATACATGCAAAGAACACGTTTGATCTTATGATTTCTGATACACCGGTCTGGTCTTGTGTCTGCACTTATCGCAAAAATATTGACGACTCGGCGTAGGAAGTTCATAACATCCTGTTGCTGCGTTCCTCAACTTTCGTTTTTTTTTCTTATTTTCTTTTTTTTTTTTTTACCCATGAACATTTACTTTTACTACCCACGAACATTTTTCGATGTTTATAAAAGTATCCTTAACACTTAGCCGACCGAATGAGGAATTTCACCCATTTTCTCCTTAACAAAGCGGCGCCATTGATTCTTTTTATTTTTGTTATTAGTTGGTCCTGTGCTAGTGTTGAATTTATTAAAAATTGTACTTTGGAAAATTTATGAACAGTACTGGTTTAAGATTAACTAATAACAAAAGCAAATAGAATCAATTGCAGCTGTTTGTCGAGGAAAAAATGGGAGATCTCCCAATTCGGTCGACTAAGTGTTAAAAAATGCTGGAATGCTTCGATCGAAGAGTCACAAATTTGAATCGAACTAATTTGTTAGAATGTTATTGTTGGAAATAAAGTTCGTCCTGACGTATAAATAAAAATTAATCTCTTAGAAGAAATCTATATGTGAGGCCGAGTTATGCGCTGAAGAGGTTCTACGAATACGTGAGGAATACAGTGGCTCCAAAAAGTATTCGTACACTATATCACAAATAAATTCGTTTAACCCTGAAATTCTGAGTCTGATAGAAGTATTTAATAAAACTTTGTGGGTATGTAGATCGTAATAGTATACGTATGAATTAATCTCTTCTTTTCATCTAAATACCATTTTAAAGTGGTGAAACCAGCCTCGAAGTTTCTAAGTTTTCTCTCATTTTTTAAAGATAACTTTGTAATGGTACTCAATGAAGCAAAACCTTTCAAATAGAAAATGTTTAATTTTTAATACTCTATCGCCCTGTCATAAAAGAAGAACCTAGCAAAGCTTGTATTCAAAGCGTGAAAAATCACTGAAACTTTGAGATCCGTTATAAGCCCCGTTAAAAGATATTTCGTCGTCAAAAAAATTGCTCCACGCAAGACACACCATGCTCTGTGCACGCATAAAGTTCCGTTGAAATCAGAATTTCAGAAGTAGATGAATTTCCTTATAATACTGTGTACGAATACTTTTTGGAGCCACTGTAGGTGTTTACACCTGTGATGCCAGCCTGAGGACGGGAATTCTCGAGAGCACCCCCTTTCACTACGCACACTACCGCAGTAAACGCGTGTACGTGAGCTCAGCGTTTCGGACGTCTTCGGGAAATCGAGAGAGAAAACAAATTAAAGTCTTTCTCTCTCGCTCTTGAAACGCTGAAGTCCAATTAATGTGGAAAGCAAGCCTGTGACACGGATCGCGCGAGATCTTGACTTTATGTTTAATAAAGTTATCACGAGTCGACTATATTTAAAACAAATTATCAAAAATGTTCTATTTTTTCATTACAAGAGCATCCTTGTATGCCGAAAAATAAAAATAATGAGGAGTCAAGATCTGGCAGGCTTGCTTTCCAGATCGGCTGGATTTCAGCACTTCAAGAGCGAGAAAGAAAGACTTTCATTTGTTTTCTTTCTCTCGATTTCCCAAAGTCGTCCGAAACGCTGAGCTCACGTATACGTTGCTCGTGCATTAGTGTGCGTAGTGGAAGGTGGTGTTCTCGATGACTCCCGTCCTCAGTCTGGCATCACAGGTTTACACCATGCTCTGTGTATAAGAATTAGAGGACCCGAACGAACTGTATCTTTTATCCACTTCTATTCACTCGACTTTTACCTTTCGCTGCGTGAAGGTCTAGTGCAGAGAGATAAACCCTCCTTTATAAATAAACTAGATTAATCTTATAAAAAAAGTTATCGTTACTTTTTCCTTTTTACCTATAATCCCCGGTAGTTATTTTTTCACGTCAATTGAGCTTTTCGTTAGATTTCTTTTGAATTTTTTCAGCCGACAGTTAAGTCATCGGGTTTTGTTTGTTGCAAGAGTTAAGTTTATTGCAAGAGAAAGTGTATCGTACATAAATCAAGCGAATGAAGTAATTATCGATTATGACTTAATAAATTGGACGACTTACGCGTCTCATATTGGTCAGAAAATTAATGTCGCAACGTTCAACTTAATGACTGTATCATCGTTTACCATTATCACCTTATATTCGATAGCGATCAGGTATCGCCAGATACTTGTAAATATTTATAGATAGTTCTCATTTAGTTCGTGGTTGAAAAATATTTTAGGTAAAGCAGATGGAAAAATATGAGATATGAAAATTGCTGTTACTGTTAGGTTTAACAGTGTCATAATTCTATCTAATTTTTAAATTTCTTTGTTTCAATCTTTCACGTAAAAAGCTTTTTTAAACAAGATACCTCGACTTTGAGCAAATGAGAAAAGGGTTTATTTTCTAATTGTATTACCCCTCGCTTTAAGCTAGAAAAATGAGCAAAGTCGCCACCGCGTCAAGTTTGTCCGTTATTTGCATAGCTATGGAATTCAGGCAGTATCATCATGAAAATTTTTCGTAACAGTGTTATAGTTGAGCATCTTGTTGAATAAACCACGCAATCGTTCGCTTCACTGAAAGCGGCACGATGGAACAGAAATTCGTCTGGCAATTTCGTTTTTCTCGTTAAACTCCCGTCAAATATTCAGTTTCATTTAGTTAAATACGAAAAGAAACCATTGATTGCGGTCATTAGCGATGCGAATAATGAAACGGGGTTTCGTGATGCCAATTAATGAAGCCATTACATCCTCGTTAGAATCTTTTTTCACCGTGACTAAATCCATCCGATATATTTCTCCTAATTATTCGATCTTCTTTATGCGTCACGGATATGATGGAATGCGCGTGTGCGTAACATTTGCTCGCGATAACTCTATTCGCAACTAGTCACCGTTTATTTACAAATACAGTCGTCGTTTTCGATAAATCTTGCGCGTTACAAATTAACGAAAGAAAGATCGATTTTATATAATTGCCCGTTCACGGATCAATAAGGAAAACACTTCGGGGGTGTTTATTAAGCTTCGTCTAATTGCCGGTATGTTAACGAAGGAGGATAATATCAGGTGGAAGTTGTAAATTTCCCCGGGGGAATACTTACCGCCGAGCAACGTGAATTATAAAAATGTTGCGGAACCATTCGCTCGAACGAAATATCACGGTTATAGTTCGAGACTTCCTTGATAGCTGATAATTTAGTACACTGGTACACGCGTATTTTTATTATGTTTCGTTTCGAAAGAAAAAGGAAAAGAAGGTCGACCTCTGGTGATCTACATATCGGCGGGCGATTCCGTGGCTCGGTGAAATCTCACCGAGCAATAATTTTTACGCCGCTTTCTACGTGTTCACTGTCGGGAAAGGTATCTGTTATTTTCTACCTGTTAGCGAATTTTAAACGAAACAGAAATGAAAGAAAAGTATTATATTCCGTTAAACTCCGCTCGCAGGTATTTTATTTCCCATCTCGGAAAAAGTCACGTTATTTTGAAAACAAGAAAATCTCAGTTATTTGAAATTTCGTTTCGAAAAAGAAAACTCATTTTAAAAAGAGAATCCGTCGGATGTTCGAAAATTGCGAATTATACTTTTCAGAAATCATCTGCTTGCACCACGTATGTATTTATCTAAAGCTTTCGCGAACAGTTTTGCGAGCTCTTCTATATCTGCCGCTGTTCGTTTAAAATTTAGAATTTTTAGTTAGCGAAAATAAAGTCTGATAATGAACCAATTGAAGTAATTGTGCCATAAAAACTATTCTGCGTCAAATATTTAATTATCCCAATTTTTGGAACTTATCCGTGAATACGATTTGAATAATTCACGAACATCGTTCTCGAACTGCATGCCGATGGATGTGCACCTTTTCATGGCCTCTGTTAGACAAGCCGCGCTAATTAATCGATTCGCTTACGCTTCCTTGTATCTTCACACGTCGAATCGTCGGCTCGTCCTTTTCTGGGCCGCAAATGCTAGGGCTTGTAACGATACGCTGCCTTCCGGCCAGGAACAATGTACGACGCAATAATGATCGCTGCTACCGATCCATGAACGCCTATTGATAACGATCATCCCGTCCGACGAATGCTAATTAATTTTGTCTGTTACATTGCTCCTGAACGTGACCTGCAATTAAACAGGAAAAAGTGTTCCCTCTATCTCTCTCAAACTATTAGTTATCTTAATTACTCGAGCTGAATGATTGATGAGACGGATAAATAAGCTGATTAATCATCGCATTACCGATCTCGAGCTCTCGTCTTTTAAAGATGGTATCGCCGATGATATCTCTAACACAGCGGTTTCATAGAAACGTGTGTGTGGCATCCCTCATTTTTCGTTTCTCGCAATCAAACGTATCTTGATCAGCTCGATGAGCATTCAGCACGTATAACGGACGTTTAACGTGTTTTTTCGTTCTGTCGCGGGTCCTTTATGACGTATTTTACATGGCTGCCGCTACACACCGAAGCCGAAGTTTTAAGGTCCTTTTGATTTAGTAACACTTTTACAAGCACCGCAGGCGACTGTTTTTTTATGCGCTCATAAAATGGTGAAGATAGTAAAATCTAAAAGTGCGGTGTTTATCGTGTTACCACTTGTATAGTTCGTGTCCATTTATGATAAATTCAGATAAAATTAATGTACAATCAAATCGTTATGTTAGGATTAATGACGTTCCGATAAGTTGCTTTATGGTTACAATGTTGCATTTACAACGAACATTTTGTTCCCAATTTCCTAATCTCGTACAATCGAGTATTTCAGTGCAACTGTTCGGGTTAGCCGTTGCGCGTTCGTGGCACAAAATTCATCGAATGCTCAGCAACACAGAAAGTAAACAAATGAAACGTCAAAAATGCTTTTCAAGCCACCATCGGACATGCAACCCCTTGCACATCTCAAATTTGAGAAACAATATTGAGCTTTTGAATAAAATTATCTATGATATAATCTTCCAGAAGAATAATCACAAATGCAAAATTGATTCACGTGTTTCAAAAATGGAGAGTTCTTTCTCTCTCTCTCTCTCTCTCTCTCTCTCTCTGTCTGTCTATCTCTCTCAGCTATCCTTCGGGTGTGTAGATTTCACGGAGAATCGACGAGCTCGAAAAAAGGATTGAAACAGTGCAGCGGAGGATGGCGGTGGTGATGAAGCAGGGGAAAAAGAGAAAGCTTAAATGGCCCGAGGGCATAAAATGGTAAGCGGGCCCTTGCACACGGGAGACATAACAGCAGGCGAGCCGATTTATATGCGTTCTTTAGCTCGTGCACGCACTTTACGATATGTAAAACCATCGGGGCCCGGCATTGTGCGACGTCGGTGCACCGTCGTAAAAGCGGCCGTTCGAACCGTCTCAACTTTGAAAGACTTTCGAATAATATTACAAGTTCTCAGCCGTTCAGAGGCCGATCTCGCTCCGTTTGTTGTTAATACGAAAACGGTGGAGGGGTTGTTGCACCCCATGCGACGCGATACTTGTCGCGACGGACGAAATTAGTCGCGTGTACTTGAGGAATAATTAAATAATAAACGGAGGGGGGGGGTGGAGCTCGTCGTGTAGGGTGCGCGGAAAATCGTGTGATCGCACACGTAGCAAGTTTTGAAATAATTCTATAGTTCGTGTAACGTTGGATACTAACTGTAGAGGAACAGAGGGTGAAGGGGACGGGGGTAGTTTACAAATGAAACGGTGCACACCTGCGTTTTTATTATTCGACTATCAAGCGATAATTAATTGAATAATTAGATACGCGTTTAACTGTGACTAATCGGTGAGTCGGTGGACGGAGAACTTCTGAGAAGGCTCGGCGCCGTTATTATACAGTTCATACCTTGTTATTACATCATAACACGTGCTCTTTATCTCATTGTGTTCGACACGCATGGGTATAGAAAGAAGGGATGGATGGTCTGATCGAATAATTGGATTCTGTCGGGGATGAATTCATAGATCAGTCGAAATAATTAAAATTATATTTCGTTCGCTTTTGTGTTATATTTACATTGTTATACATAACGACAACAATCATCGTTTTCGTCTGTCGGCATCGAATTACTCGTAAGGTCAATCTTTTGGTCGCTCTCAAATTGTAAGAATTTTATTATGTAAGCGATCCGAAAAACGTTTCACCCCTTCTGTCATTCGCTTCAAACACTATTGCCGTGGCTGTCGAACACACTCCGAGTTACGTTCTTAACACG
>JAOPTO010001683.1:0-28061 GCA_033822845.1 Tetrapedia diversipes
TCCGCAGATTTTTTTATTACAAACGCCCTTACTTCTATTCCTTTCATATGATACTTGACAATTCATGAGTGAGTTAAATTGACTCACTCCGGCAATCTAGTGTTAATCGTCAATTCGTAACGCTTACATAAAATCTTGATACCTAAAAAAGTCAACATAACACCAGTGCGGTTTCCTCGTGCACCACATCCACGTCTTCGTACCTTACCGCTTTTACGCTTCTCTCTTAACGAATCGATATATTTCGTGTCGCGAAGCTGTTTCAACGCTATCAAGAAACTGTCTTCAATCTTATAGGGGTACAGGACACTTTTTCATTCCTGTCAACTATTTGTCTAACTCAATTTAAGCATCAAACATGTGAGTGATGCATGGTTCGACGAAAATAGGTTGGATTAACCCTTTCACCGGTGAGAAAATAAATTTACGGTCAACATGATATCGCGTAAACGTTATCGCGTAGCATAAACATGGTCACGTGGCAACAGTATGCTAGAATTGAATCGATACTGTATTTTGCTGGGCTAAATTGTTTTCATGCCTAACTAAAATTTAAATTTTGTACCTTTCATATGATACGGTTGAAAATAGGCAAATTTACGAGATCGTGAAATATATACACTACTATCCATAAGTATTTAGCCCCTTGATGGAATTTGATCATAACATTCGTGCTGTTGACATAATAGAAGTATTATTAAAACTGCCTATCTTAAATATTCCTAAATAAAATGACTTATCGACTGTATAGAAGTATTGGGATACATTACTTATTAACTGAAGACTGTTAAACATTTCTTTTACCTATATAGGGTGTCTATAATGGTTTCGAAATAATTCCTCAAGATCAGTGTCGTTAAAAAGAATAAGAACGTTTTCTTTTTACTGCTTTTCATGTAACATATGATAATATGAAGGAAAATACTTATTTTCAAAAGTATTATAAGGTCACTTTATATTTGACACTTTATATTCGTACATGAATGTATGATACAAAGACAGAAGCAACGATTGCATCGTAAAATCTTACCACAATTATACTTTGTAGGTTGTTGATAAAATGTGAACATGGGCAAACTTTATAGTGGCAGTGTAGGTATCTTGGCGGGTAAATAAAGATTTAAATATTAGACGGAGCGAAAAAGCACCATCCATTACGAAGGTAGTGGATACTTCAGAATGGATGACTATTATTAATATGATACAAATATCTGATACGAGAGCTACTGCTACTCACATGCACAAATCCAAATTTTAAGCATTTTTTTTATCTAATCCAAAATATGCTTTGTAAGAATAACTATGCTAAATAACAATATGCCACGTTTAAATAAAGCGAGGAGTTTATACTTTGGATACGGTTAAATCAAGTTAAATGTTACGAGTGAATATATATGAATTTAATTGCATTGTATTATACCATAATTACTAAATCTGCATATAATCCTATATATATAATATCCTTCATTCGATGATTATTGAAAATTGATAACAATGCAAACATCATTGTATATTAATATTGTCATTCTCAATGAAAATGAATAAAATAAAATCAATAAAAAGATAAAAATCAATAAAAGAAAAAAGGGAAAGAAAAAGTGGAAGAAAAGTAAAAAATTGATTTATACAGCTTACAGAACTTTTTCTTGCTGATCACGAATCAGCCGTGGTGTAGTTGTGTGCGAACATATACACACACACCTTTCAATGTCTAACAAATATAACGTTGCATCCAAATCCGTGGGTTTAGGAATCACCGACATGAATCACGCTTTTGTTTGCTTTTGTCCACCGGTACCTACGCGAATATTTATCATTTATCCAGTAGTGGTTGAAACAACGCGACTCCGTTACCACGCGATCATTTGTAAATTTATGCAGGATAGGTGGGGCTCTATGTGTGCGCATATACATACGTTATGCTTGTGTGATTTTAACGTGGATTAATAGGTTCCCTTTGACTGCTTTCGGGGTGGGCACCAAAGATAAAGGTAGTTTTATTCATTATGATATTTAATCGTGTAAAGTAGTACAAGTTTCTATATTCATCAATTGTAAGTTGGTAACTTCACAAATATCTGTTGTATTCACGTGTGATTTGTATGGAAGTATGAGTGTATGTATACTCCCGTCCATAAGTATTCGGACACTTAAGTATTTGCGAAATTCGCATAAATATTTTTTAAATTTAATTTCTCTTGAAGACTTATTATTTTGTCCTTTAATCTTGATGTTGCTGCGAAACAACGTATGCAACTGGATCATTTCCCAATGGGAGAAAGTTCTTTGGACAGACGAATCCAAATTTGAAGTATTTGGTAACAAGCGGCGCACTTTCGTTCGTCGAAGAGTCAACGAAAAATTCTTTTCGAGATTGTGTTGTGCCTACAATCAAGCACGGTGTTGGTGTAGTTATAATTTGGAGTTGTTTTGGGGCTAATAATGTGGGCGATTTAGTGAAAGTGGAAGGAATAATGCGAAAAGAACAATATTTGAATATTCTAAAAGACAATGCGATTCCCTCAGGAAAAAGACTTATTGGAAATCATTTTGTGTTTATGCCGGATAACGATCCAAAACACTGTACAAAAATATGTAAAAACTATTTAAAGGAACTAGAAGAAATATAGGAAGTGAAAATTATACAGTGGCCCCCACAGTCGCCAGACCTTAATCCAATTGAAAAGTTGTGGGACAAATTGGATATACAAGTGAGAGACAAGTGCCCAAAAAGTGAAAAATAATTGTGGATAACATTGAAAACAATTTGAAGAGAAATTAAAACAGAAACACTGTAAAAACTTGTCGCAAGACTACCCCGATTGGTGTAAGTGGTTATTTCGCAACGGAGAAGACATATCAATGAAAAGAAGATTTAAACAATTTTATGTCATTTGGTGGGAAGAATTGTTTATACTATGTTCTCTATATCTTCTACTATAACTAAATGTTCAATAAAAATTGCTTTCATTGAGAAATAAGAATATTATTGTAGCATAAATACAGTATTTACATGAATTTGATAGGTGTCCGGATACTTATGGACGGAAGTGTAAGTGAGAATGAGCGACGCATGAATCTGAGGTGTGGGTATGTCCTTTAGTCTGTAAGTATACATAATAATAGAAAGACCGTGTCCGGCGATTACACCATAACGCTAGTTATATGTAAAATAAGGTTCAATTAAAATAAAAACTACAATAAAATTTTAACAAACCGCTTTAGTGAAAGAGGATTTTATCGAATCCTGTTAAAATCATGTTATGTCACTATAGGCTAGAAGTACTGATTTGACCAGTCACATATTAATTCGTTTTTGAGAATTTGCCATACGAATCTAATACTACATGAAAATATCTCCTGGTTTAAGATTTTAGGGTTCTTATTAGACGAATTCTTAACTCTTTTCTTTATGAATGAATTTAATGATTTCAGGCATTATTTTAATCATTTCGTTAATTTTTAAAAATTCTTTCATTCATAATTTATTGATTATATCAACAAACGTTTTTAACCTATTTCTACGTAATTCCAATTTGCCTTCTTCGCTTTCAATAAAATACTCAACGAATTTACAATTGAATAGAACAAAGAATATAATTTAAACGTTCCTAGGCGTGCACTTAACTGTTACCGGTTTTCATGATTCACAAGGCTAACAGTTACGCATTAACTAGCAGCATTTATTAAACGCTTCTTGAAAATTGATTTTTACAAAAATAAGTTTTTCAACTGTATTACCTTTTATGTTGATGTTCCACAAAAAAAGGACTTTCAAACACGGCAAACATGATTACACCTTCGTTAATTATCGCATTTGAATCTCTTTTATCGTAAATGAAATCGTTCAGCTCGGTTTACATTTCAAACTTCAAAAGTAAAGCTGCGTGTGATAGTGTTGGAAATCGAATACAGAAATACTACGAAGCAAAAATTAACGATAAACCAGCTTTCTCTTAACGTACTTTCTCAAGGGCTTCTTCCAAGAAGCTAAGCCACATCTGGCATTTTTAGAAAGTTCGAAAACATCGAGAAACAGAACAAAAGGGGCTGAAGGACCCGGACGGGGTTGTAAGAATTTCGACCACTGCGTTCTGCTAGTCTTGTGACAAAACTCGCTAGGTGCGGTCAAAATTGCCCTTCCTCGTGCTATATAAAAGTATCAATAAATTATTATAGTATTATTTCACAGATAAGAGTTTATTTCATTTAGCAATATTAAACCCCATTCCCAATACACTCAAACGGTTGAAGGTATTGTAGGAAGGAAGGGCTGGTAAGCACTTCCCTTCTACCGAGGACGTTTGGCTGAGGACGTTACTGTACGCACCTCTACCCTAATTTAGGGCGCATCTATCATTAAATTTTCTTAACAAGGAGTGCGATGAAGAAACATATTTCTATGTTATCGTTACATAAATCCACCATCACCAATAACAAGCAGCGAACGATAACAACGATAAAACAGCGTTCGAACAAGAAACAAACGTTTAATGGCGTAATGAAAAAGAAATCGTGGACAAGGGAAATAATTTCACGCGCGGTGTCGGGCAAAGAAATAAGAACCAAATTGGTTCACGTAATAAAAACTTATCAACGACTACGTAATGATGGTGTGTAACGAGGTATAAAAGAAAAAAAGGAGAACCAGTTTAAAAAAGACCTGATAAAGAAACACCTTTTTAAAGATTGTTCTTTAAAGGTCGTAAAATGAGGTAGAGAGGCTCGAATATAAAACAGTGAGAGCTTTAAAACGCGTAATCGGCGAAACAGGTGTGCGCGTGATAAGAGTCGGGATTAGGTATGCAAGAATAATAATACGGTCAGCAACAAATTGCACTGATACCGTTGCCTTCTTTACGAGGGTGAAACATTATTGTACTTCTGCGAGCTTTTTTAGGGAAAAATCGAAAAACGTAAAAGAGTTATTTCTATCGAGAACTCATACTATCCACGCGTCGAGTTCCATGCTCAATTTATTCCAATATGAACAATGTGAGAGGAGATCCGTCGATGTTATCGTTTCAACCAACTACAGAAATACGTAACACGATTCATGATATACATGATGCACGTTAACCGTTTGAATCCCAGTGTGTATTGACAAAACACTGTCGAAAAATCCCATACAGCGCAACCACGCTTTCTCTCAATGAGTACGGAAAGACCCAAGCAGCGCGATAGCGCATATTTTATTTTATGTTGAGAAATAACCAAGCGGCACAATAGCGCTTGTATTTAAATTTTTATTCTGTAATGTATTATTGCATTATTTTGGATTATTCTACCTATTGTAAAATGTACTGTGGGGACACGGAAACTCTGCGGGTGTTCTAAGGGGCTGCATCAAACACTTTACAACAGGGCCTGAACATCGGCCCGTCATTAGGCCCAAACGGCCAGCCGATCGTCATTACCACGGGTGTTTGATTGCAGCCTTATTAGAATCCGGAAAACACTCGCAGAGAGTCCCTTCCATGTCACCACATTTTCCCCTTCTCGACGCGTTCAGGGAATATAAAACTGAAACTTCCCTGGGCGCGACACAGTTACACAGATATACATTCAATCTATCACAGTCAGACATTCGATCTATCAGTCAATCTAACACAGTCATACATTCGATCTATCAGTCAATCTATCACAGTGTAATCTATCGCAGTACAGCAAATAAACATACTCTACAGCACTATTTACATTAAAAGAGCTATGTCATGTACTCGCTTTAGTAAATCTGAACACGTTTCGACAATCGGCAACGCACCGTCAGTTGTCCATAACGTTCGAAATGTGCTAGGTTTTCTGCTTGGAAGTCAAGCGGTTAAAAGGATTAAAATATGATTTGGCGAAAGAGTGTGATTTGTTAGCTTTGTGCTATCAAATATCTGTTTTCGCCTCTCATTAGCCGAGGGCGTGTCATAAGGAGTAATTTCTAAATCGTAATTGCAATGTAAATTTATGGCGGTTCTTCGATAAGATGCGCTTAGGGCGAATGGAAAGAGAGCTCTCGCTGACAATTAGACTCTCAGTTATGTGTAACAAGAAATTAAATAAATGTTTTATATATTTAACATAAAAAGAAGAATTTATTCGGTAGAAATACCTGTACGTAAGGTATCGATGAATATTTTACAGCTTTAACGGTTTTCAACAACGCGATACAAGATTGTTGCTTGTGAACAGCACGCGACCACTCGATTGAAATGTGGCGTACGCCACACAGAGGAAATACGGAGTGGAGGAAAAAGGTACCTGCTTTGGAGTGCTCAGGCTCCGGAGGAAATAAACGAACGGATATATTAGGTGTACAAGTTAATTTTAGTCTTTTTTTGACAGGTTCAGAGATTATTATAAATTTGTATGCCCAAAAGTTGGTGGATGAAACAATCTCCTTACTTTCTATAACCTTTGCCCATCTTTCGGACAACGGATGCCTGATTTGAAGAAACTAGACTGTTTTATGAATTCATCTAAAAGTGATTGCAATTCCTCATCTTTGAATCGTTGCGGTTAACCAGATCGTTTTTTATCCTAGAGATCGAAATTTCCTTTCTAGAATCTTCGGTATTAATATTTGTAAGTGGAATGAGATACAGTATTCTCACCAAGAACATCACAGATTATTTCTGCAGCTTCAGCGGCGTTTCTTTTTTAACTGAAGTGCGAAGGGCATATAATGAAGAATGTGGTCTTTGCTGCACGCCATCGTTTAAACTGTTGTTTACCCAGGTTATGTTGACAGAATCAAGCAGTTTTCTAATTTTTTGGAAACTAGATGTCTGCTCTATAAGATTCCAAAAATACCGTTATGATATTCAAATTGTAAATAGCCTTTATCATAATTCAAAGATGAAAGACTAAAATTAGCTTGTACACCTAATAGTTCGGGGCCCGATGCAGCTCGGAAGAACCTTTTCCACCCCCCTCTCGTATTTCCCCCAACCCTTGAGGACAACGAGACATCATGCCTAGAAAACGTGAGTTGGGCAGGACATTCCTGGCTTAAGCGTCCGAGTAGAAGGATCAGAAAAATAAGGTGATATATTTATATGGATCACCCAAAAATAAATTTATTTTCCTACCGTCTCCACAGAAGCATAGCTTTCCAATTTTGAATACAAGGTTACGACTATTCAACTACATGCGTAGCTACTAATCGACTCGCTGACTCGTCTCACGACATGCGATGGCCGCTCTTTAGAAACTCCTGTTTCTTCAACGGATGCCGATCGCAAATTTCAGAAATTGAATATTTTATCCTTGTGCCACCTTGCTTTACCATTTTCTTAGCAACGCACAGTAGATTCAGTAGTCGAACAGGACAAAGGGTAATAAGCACGTACGGCATCCCATGCGTTTCCAGAAACTTGACAGCAGAAAGTTCGTTCGTTTCACCCAATAGTGGCGAAACTGTAATGCCGCTCAATGAATCAACCAACCAGTAGAAAGCAGCGCACGTTAACACTAATGCAACGCGTTCACGCGTATTGCAAAGCTACGTGTCGCACAGTGCGTTCACACTTGCCGCATAGCTCTCCTAAAGACCGACAGCCGAACTCTTCATCAACCTCGGGGTTGCCGGAAATTCTGACATCCTCGAGCCTCTGCGCAGACGGACGTTAGTTTCGCCTGTTTTCTACGGTACCACGATGACTAGCAATGAGATCAAGCGTACAGACTCAATTTCGGCTGCAAGGCTTCTAGCACTTCGAAGAAATACGGACAATATTTTTGAGTAGATGTAGATCTAGACAAGTTATACTAGATTCCAGGTCCTTATAAATATTTCGAGGAATGTGAACAATTTTCCCAAGTTTAATGGAACTTTCACAGTAGGTGGTTCTGTAAATCTTTGCAAAACCGTCGTAAGGATAAATTTTATCCTCATGTTATTTTATACTAGGTTTACGGGTTTCGAGCTCCATGAGCAAAATTTGTCAAAACAATTACTATTATTGTAGAAAAAAGGTTCTCAAGATTATTTATTATTATTAATAATTACTAATTAAATGTTATTTTGATATTTTTGGGATATGTGTTTGCGAGCACCTAGAACCCCAATTCTGATTTTAAAAAAAATTTTCAGAAACCTTCCCGGGAATATACCTAATAATTTCACAAATTTTCACGGCGATTGGATGTATGGTTTTTGAATCTATCAAGTACAGACAGACAGACACACATTCATCTTTATATATACAGGGTGTTCGGACAGCCCTGGGCTTAAATTGAAAGAGTAACTCCCTGAGACATTCTAAGACGAAAATCAAGAGTAACGATTTTGCGTTTGAGGCTTTGTTTACGAGTTATAACTAGTTAAAGATATCGTTTAATCCGGACCGTTCGACTCTTGAGCATCACTGTGGACTCAGCGACGTTACCGACCGAGTTGCCTCGGTTACCCGCTCTCAAGTGTCGAACGGTCCGGATTAAACGATATCTTTAACTAGTTATAAGTCGTAAACAACGCCTCACACGCAAAATCGTTACTCTTGATTTTCGTCTTAGAATGTCTCAGGGAGTTACTCTTTCAATTTAAGCCCAGGACTGTCCGAACACCCTGTAGATTTGTACAATAGTATAGGGTCGTATTTTCGCGGGCGACGTTTTCGCGAAGTAGTGTCTGAGTCGTGGTGGAACGCCACCGGAAGATCGCGAGGCATGAGCTCGATCGTCAGATGTGTGCGAGGCATACGTAAATCTGTGTGCAAGATCAAGATACGCAGTAGATAATAACTGATTCTAGACGAAATTTTAGTTGTTAAACCTTAGTTTCAATTCAATAGTTATAGAAATGTTTAACACCTGTAAAAGCTTTTGTCACGAGTGATTCGTATCCATTTTGATAAGTAAAGTTTATGAATTGTATACACGCTCATAATTTACATTGTACCTCTTGGTCTGATAGAAAATCAAAATACAGGGCGGTCCACATGATCAAGGCCTCTCCTATTCCCTTTAATTGTGGGCGTATAAAAAATATTGTGTATGTTGTTTGAATACATTCAATATCTAGTTAAACGAATAAGTTATCAATTAATTTATCCTTCTCTTTCTGCTTTATGCTGAACATCCGTTTTCCGAAATTCGTTTTAATGAAACTGTACAAATGGTAAAGGCTACAATACGGTTAAAATTATAGCAGCTAAATTATGGCTGTTTGTCCAAAAATAAACATAGCTAATTAGGTACATACTGAATATTTTGCAAGTTCGTGAAGTTTGAAGTTCGTCAATTGTGCCTTCATATTCTGTATAATGCATAGAAACAATGGTTTAGACCACATTACGTTCAGATTACATTTGAGGTCACATTCGAAACAGCTAATCAGGTTGAATTAATCATACAAATTTATGACACAAGCATATTTTATCCTCGGAAACATACAAATCTATTATTACTTTGTAAATAACAGTGACCATCAAAATTGATCGAATGGTTATGTTGAAGTTCTCGTCAAATGCAAGTGTAATTTTAATATGCCGTTATCTCTATAATAGACATGTTTTTTTATACTTTATAAATTGTAAAAGAAGTTGTAATTTACAGCTAGTGATCGAACCAGATATATAATAAAGGGATGTATTCACTGAATGCGTTCTCTAAAATTAACAATAAAAGTTACCAACTTCATTATATATTTAATACTACAATTTAAATTTGCAAAACAGGAACAACATCTCTCAGTCCTTATTCAATGATATTAGATTTCAGTTACAAAATTTTACGACACAGTCCTAAAACCTCCATTCACTTACTTTAAATCGTAATGCAGATTTTAACCTTTTTAACATACAGTGGCTCCAAATGTATTCGTACACTATGTCACAAATAAATTCGTTTAACCCTGAAATTCGGAGTCTGATAGAAGTATTTGATAAAACTTTGTGGATATGTAGATCGTAATAGTATACGTATGAATTAATCTTTTCTTTTCATCTAAATGCCATTTTAAAGGAGTGAAACCAGCGTTGAAGTTTCCGAGTTTTCTCTCATTTTTTAAAGATAACTTTGTAATGGTACTTGATGAAGCAAAACCTTTCAAATAGAAAATGTTTAATTTTTAATACTCTATCGCCCTGTCACAAAAAAAGACCACAGAAGAGCTTGTACTCAAAGCGTGAAAAATCGCTGAAACTTGGAGATTCGTTATCAGCTCCCTTAAAAGATATATTGCCGCCAAAAAAATTTGCTCCATACAGATCACACCATGCTCTGTACACACATAAAGTTTCATTGAAATCAGAATTTCAGAAGTAGATGATTTTCCTTATAATACAGTGTACGAATACTTTTTGGAGTCACTGTGCATCTTTTCCAATACCTAACGTACATCTTGCCCGTTGGCCAAAGATAGAATTCCGATTTTCCAAACGGTCACAATTTTAGAGATCCTTAGACAACTGATAGCCCGAATTTCAGGCAAAGAAACGAGCAAATCTATCGCTGGGAAACTAGTATGGGTGAGGCTGAGGTGTAGTTGTAAGCGAAAGCGCCAACATAACGCAAGGGAACGCTAGATCATCTGAGACTTCTCTTTCCGGTATGAAACTTCATGAAGATCATTTGCAGAGTTATAGCAGTTGGAAGTTCTGGAAGATTCTGGACATGCATAATCTTCGAAAAGCGTGGAAGGGGCGAACACGTTTTGGGAGCGATATCATAGCGTTAGAGCCTGCGAATATTTACCTTCGAGATAAGTATCGAACGCGGCTGTATTTAAAATTTGCATACAAAACCAAATTCTTTTTCCTAATTGTAATGTTGAAATAACAATCATCGTTTGTTGACTTTTTAAGTACTTCGCAATTTTTAACCAAGCCAACTAAATCAAACTTACTTTTTTTTAACGTTATAACAAAAGAGTAATAGAAAATAGCATAAAAGTATTATCATCTGTTTAGTAGTCTTAGCGAACGTCACAAATTGTAACGCTTCCTCTTACTAATTTCTTTTTCTTTTTAATTGAGCTGAAGCGATTATAAAAATAGAAGTATAGCATCGTAGTTTCAGAATATTAAAAATAACGTAGTTTTAAGGACGATGTTCAGAAAAATGAAGGTAAGGGTCGATTAGACAAAAGCCGGTTCCATCGGAAAAAATCGTTGATGACAAACAATTCACCAACGGATAGGCAATGTTTAGCGAGCGTAGGGTGGGAAAAGGAAAGGCCTCGAAGGTGGAATAAACTAGAGTTGAATGCAGAGCCGTGTAGCAGAGTTGGGTTAGCTAATATATTGTTGGTATTTATAAGTTAAGAATTACTGTATACTATATACTTTCGTTATCAATCATATTTATATAGGATTTATTTATTTTTAGAGATGATAGGGTTTAGGTGTAGGTGAAACAAAGTAATAGATAATATAAATGTATATATAATAGTTTAACACGTTCCGTGCCAAGCCATTTTTGCCTGACTTGTCGTTCAGGCCATTTGATATTTTGACTAAATGCATCATTAAATATAATTATTAATTATTGTATATATAACAATTAAATAAACTTATGTGTTTTGCTCTATACTGCATCCTGTATAATGCTTCATTTTTTAGCTAGAAATATAGTTTACAGAATTATATTTGTAATAAAATATATGTTTTCAACGCATTAAATAAATATGACTGCGTGTACCACCGGTAGTACACGTGGCACGGAACGTGTTAATACTAACGTATAAACATAATTTTCAACTTAACGACTTCGACGTTCTTACTCCTCTCACAATCACGCTTTTTCTGTACCACACTTGCATTCTCCCCGTCATATATTCTTCCAAACACTCGTTTCCTTTCATTCTAATTATCAACCTTTCCCACTTAATGCATTCGGTCACGTACACCCAAATTCCTCAGTGGCGACGTTGTCTCAAGTACCCATCTTTCGCGCCTCAGAAACACTCTAGTCTAAAAATTCTACGTTCACACGACTATCGTCCAACTCAAACACACTTCACATTTTCCCAGAATTGTATCCACTCAATCGCATTCCTACATTTGTAATATTAAGTCTTGTAATAATCAGAACACCTTCTTCAGAAGTAATTGAAGCTTTCCATTCAGAGAAACAAGTTTTAAAAAATATTTCTATTTACAACCCGATGTTCTGCAATAAAAACCCTATTTCAAATATTTCAGTAAGGAGCATTTTAGATTTTATCTGTTTAACCCTTTCGGTACAGCGGAGCTAGTGTCACGGTCCGCTGTTGTATAACGTAGAAGTCCGGAGGAAACACCGCAGTTTTTCAGGACGCGGACAATAATGACACGTAGGTTCTTTTGGATGTTCACAATAATACTGCTTTATTCGTAAATTTTGGGATATATATATGGTCGTGGCTAGGAGTAGGGAGTGGTTGGTGGTACAAGGATCGGCGATACAGGGATTGGTGATTCAAGGATCGGTGATTCAACGACTGGTGACGAAAGGCAGGGTTATCGGAGGCTGACGGTTCGGCAAACTCATCGGCTGGGTTCATAGTGTTATCGATGCCCCAACACGATGAGTAATATTATCGGCTTGGTTGACACTAGCCGCGGTTATACATTCGTGGTACGAGGAAGTTTTCCACAAAAGTACGGCAGCATAAGCCGTGAAAACGAGTTTTGCAGTATTCATAGAAATGTCTAGCGTGATTGACAGTAAACCTTTCATTCAGACCGCGACAGTCATCGGTGACTGATAGTAGTACCCGGAAAACGTTTCGTAGCCACCGTCAATCAGTGACGGTAGTAACGAAAGGGTTAAGGTTCAGCTATTTATGTTATTTAACCCCTTGGCTACTGTGGCTTAGAAATTTTGCGTTTGTGATACAGAAAGCGCCTTTAGGCGCCCTACACAGTTTGGCTTTATGATACGGAGAGCGCCTATAGGCGCCGTGGAAATTATATTGATATTTATTCCCATAAGTCTTAGTTAAACTTAGTTAGTTAGTTAGATAATTAAAACTTCAGTTTTTTGATTATTGAAATATGTTTTCACAAAAATGCATCCCTACCCAAAAATTTGCCGTTCTCAGCGCACATAGCAACACAATCCCTGCCGTATGGCACGTAACGAAGTATGCCGTAGTCAAACGGTTAATACGAACTCAAAGTTAAGTTACTCGAATCCAAAGCACCTGAACAGTCTACCGATCGGAAGCTATCTTCAGTACTTTATACGAGACTTTATTTTACTATCGCACACGAGAATTCGCTAAAGTTTCCGAAACTGCGCATTTTACATGTAGTGACACACATAAGGACATTAAACCATCCAGCAGCGTTTAGAATTAGGATAAATTTACGCCATATTATGTATGTCAATGAAAGAGCCGGAAAAAATCAAGAAGGGAACAGAAATAGCCAGAATTAGAAGCAGGCCAGAGAGAAAACGTGAAAACATTGACCGCGTCAGTGAGAAACTCCGCATAGCGCGAAATTTTGCGCAGAGTAGCAACGCGACGTAACGAAACCTGCCGCTGCAAATTGCGTACACTTCATTAGCAAGAATTTAAATTTCAAAAGAGCACTTCTTCGCATCTTGGCGGCCGCTGATGAGTTTAGCCTCTTTTTGTACTCCTTGGCCCGCAGTTTACATCTGCTGTCATACAGCTGTTGCATTCCATTGTGTTTAATTTATTATATTCAGAAATACATTGCTCGAGTTCGCGAGTATTTCAATGGTATATCCTTTCCTAAACGTTCGTTAGCGACCGTTTATTTTGGGTGGTCGCTGCAAGTGCCTAAACCGTAATTTAGGCTGTTGAACGATTTATGGCTGGGCGCTTGGTGTGTCTGAGGTTGAAAGTGCGTTCGAAAGTATGAATGCAACCCCAAGGCGCCACTTGACGGCTGATGTCTCGAAGACACGCAGCCATCGGGTGCCAAGGGTGTATCGTTTATAGTATGTCGTGTAGGCGTTTTCCACCGTCGGTATCTGGGTAGTTAAACTCGTACGTCGCACGCCGAATTAACTTTATGCGGCTAGTTATATGTAAGTAAACTGTATAATAATCATGTCGGTGTAGTAACTAGAAAAACGCTTGATTCTCTTTATTCTTGATACATTGAAAGTAACTTCAAAATAAAATGTTTGTGTGTTGTATCGTGGCTATTGCAAAACGAAAAACGATACGGTTGAGTTGAATGATAGACTATTAGTGTTTTTCCGCTTGCCAAGCGCTATCAATGTATACATGCCCTTAAGGCCGGCGTGACCTTTTGGGGGGCCGGGTTCAAAAATTTTGCGGGGCCTGAATGCACATTCAAATCCTACGCTTATATTTTACAGCGAGGAATTATTTATTTGCAAACGCTGTTACATATATATTTTTTATAAGACGAATATTAAGTAATAATACAATCCAATAATAATATTATTTACGATACAATTTTTCTTGCTTTTTTCAACGCCAAATCTTTGATAACATTATCAAAATAGATTGAATTTGCTAATTCGCTTTCAAAGGACAAAAGATTCAATGACAGTATAAAATCTATAATCGTGTATGACTTTTGCAAAAAGCTATTGATGTAGTTTAATGTATGGATTTCTTTATCTAAAGTAGTTTCCAGGATACAAGGGCTTAATGGAGTTAAACTGAATTTTGATGATTTTTGTCACTCCTTTAAACTGAATCATCGCTACTAAAAAAAATGTCTCGCATATGTTAATGGCATCATCATTCTGTAAAAAGTAAATTACAATTTTTTTTTTCAATTGGGTAATTTTCGTAGACCGCGGAGCCAGGTTCCTGCGAACGCGCAGAACCTGCCTTGCCTTGCTTATTATTATACAGTCCACTTACATATAACTAGCTGCATGAAGTTAACCCCTTGACGTATTTTGACGAGTCTCACTCGTCATGACAAAATTGGACCAAACATGAGTGTCACGAGTCAGACTCGTGGAATCAAATGCGAGTCAAACGTGAAAATCGCGAGTTTGGCACGTAGAGTAAAGATTGGGCCAAATATACTAAAAATTGTTTGATGGGAGAGGTAACGATTGAAATATTTGATTTTTTTCTATCGGGTGGGCCTGGATCTGATCGAGTTAAATGGTATGGCAAGGGGTTAATTCGGCGTGCGACGTATGAGTTTAACTACTCAGATACCGACGGTGGAAAACGCGTACACGGTAGCGTGAATTAAAAGGTTTTTAGTAAGTTACATCTTTATTGCGCTTAAAGGTGTGAAATAGATAACAAATGTAAAATAAGATGGAGTACGTTTATATTATTTTCGTATTTACCTAAATTTCATGCAGTTGCGCAAGAGGATTCGATGTTTCTTACGAAATACGATAATAACCTGTTTCGTCGATAAAAATGATTCTCGTTGGTCTAACATTATAACCAAAATGGAGTATTTAAATCGACCTTCCAGGAAACAAGTTTTATCAAAAAACCCCAGAGGATTAAAGCTAGTGCAATTTCCATTTAAAACGCGGAACCAGGGGTCCGCGTGAAATCCATTGAAATTAAATTATTGCACATTCGCGCGAAGGTAGTATGAAAACGAACTGTACAATCTAAACCACGAAATCCCCCCAAAATATAGTTAGATATTTATTCTATCGGGTACAATTTGATGATATACACCAGGAAAACATTTATTTCAGATACAGGCTGATAATATACAACGTACAATGCAAAAACCTTCAACGTCTGCTGTATAAAAAACGAATTGATTTATTGTTGCTTACTTTTGAATTCGTCCCACTAAATATATTATTATTATAGAAAAATTCTGTTTTAACGACTTTGGTAGAGCGAAAGATTACCTTAGAAACACTCGAGTCCAAACATTCTACGATCACACGACTATCGCTCGACTCAAGCACTCTTCAGATTTTCCTAAACTCACATCCACTCAATCGCATTCCTACATTATGTTGGTTATGGAATTTAATTTACGCGGTGTGATGTCAGGATACAGAATTTATAACATAGAAAACTTACACACAATATATGGTGGATACTAATTGTTTGGGCGTAATGATAGCCAACGCAACTTGTATCTTCTAATGGCTGGGTTAAATAATTGACAACACTTTTTCTCTACTTATTGAATTTAATGAATACTAGTGCTACGATCAGGGGTCTGCGGGCGAGTGACCTGGTCGGATGCTTACAAGGTTCTGTCCGCGTGTGGTAAAAATGCTTATATATATATCTCGTATAATCGGATGTTGGTAGATATCTCGCGTACTCGGATGTTGGGAGATATCTTGCGTGATGGAATGTGGCTGGATGTTTATTGGTATCTTGCGTGATCGAATGTGGCGGAATGTTTATGTGATTTGTCGCGCGGTCGGATATTTGTGTGATTAAATGTTTAGAGACATCTCAAATGATCTGAGATATCTCGCTGCTATCCTTAACTTACGACACTATCGTATGTTTGGAGATATCTCGCTGATACCTCCAGCTTATAATACCACCATTGTCCTTATTCTTATTAACTAAGGACCGAACAATATAATAGCCTACATACAAGAGAATAACGAGACAAAGGTAGATGCTCTATAGTATAAGAATATAAACAACGTAAGCAGAACATCGTACGAAAACAACATATACTAAATAAATAAATAAATAAGTACTGCATTATATTTATGTAGCGATTACTACGTTATCAAAAGAATGTTATCATGCAGTAACTGAGAAAATATATATTTATATATATTTGTAGGAATGCAAACAAAAGAATGTAGAATAATGAATGTAGAATATTTGGATTAGAGTGTTTCTGAGGCGCGAAAGATGAGTACTTGAGACAACGTTGCGACTGAGGAATTTTAGCTGAACGTGACCGAATGCTTCGGGTGAGAGAGGTTTACAATTAGGAAGAAAGGAAACGAGTGTTTAGAAGAATATATGACGGGGAGAATGCGAACGTGATACAGAAAGAGTGTGATTGTGAGAGGAGCAAGAACGTCGAAGCTGTTAAGTTGAAAAGTTGCTTATACGTTACTATTAAATTATTTTAAATGAATCGAAGAACTGTACTTTGTTACATTTCCACCTGAACTCTGTCGTCTATCTGTATAAATAAAATAAAATTCCTATATATTCTCGTTTTAACAAAAATTCGATCATCTCGTCTGTCCTACTAGCCTGCTTGTGGAAATTTCTTCAAACAACTTCTTACGTAGAAAAGTTAAAGTTCTGGGTTTTTCTAGCGAACCCCCATTCACGATCCTCGTGATACTAATCGAATTAAACTGTTCGTATTTAACTGAGGTTCTGCCGACATCGTTCTCTTAAACTGCTGCTTCACGCAACTTCCAGCTAGAACGCAACCCGTATGAAGCATGTCTTCACAACCAGTATTTAACTTCGGCGGATTGTTTGCATCTGATTTCCGCGTCTTTCTCTACAGTTTTCCCTACTCTATGTGTTACCTTGGCCGTTTTTAAGTTTCTTTGACAAACAAAGCCGCTGACGTCGGATGCTGTAGACTCGAGTGGATGGATCCATCTTCTCTGCCCGTCTTCCTTGAGCGCACATTTTTATTTCCGCTGTTTCCGCCTAGTTTGCACTGTGAAATTGGTAGCGTCTCATTTAAACGATAGTAGACACGAAATCCGACATCCTGTATAAATTTTCAGTACTCTAAAATTTTGATAACCTTTTATAATCATATCAAATTGTCATACGAGAAGTATAGGAAACGATATAGTAGGTCTGTGCAAATAATTATTCATCTGTATAACCTGGAAATGACTAAAACATTTCGCTGCTACCTTCTCATTACAAAGCACGTATACAAACTAACGGAAATGTTATTGACAAAATAAAACAGCGTTTTATCGAGAAGTTCCATATTTTAATTATTATTCCACGTATACCAATTTAATCTTTTATAACGAATAAATTATCGACGACAAAATTTATTGTTCCTCCACTCTAGAGAATGATTCTACTCAAAATTTAGTAACACCTTCAGTATCAAACATGTTCCGATAGTGATTTCCATAAAACTCACAGTTAATTTTTGACAAGTTTATTCTAAGGATATACTAAAAAAGTTGAAAATTTGTTCTAAAAAAGAGAAACAAGAAATATGAAATAAGAATACCTAGATACCTAATTTCTGTTTCAGTAAATAAAATCATCTGCAGAACTGATGCAGATCTCTGCAGAAACTAACACATCAAGCAAACATTATTGACGTAGCATTTAAAGCGTTAAAGAAGCATCGTTTACAAACTCCAACGTTTAAATATATTCCACAATATAAATTTATTTCTTTTTGCCGTTCTCATCGATTGGAAAACTAATCCTCTAATCGTTTAGCTCATCCCGGGAACATTTCAGACTTTCAAATCTCCTTCGCAGTAATCCGATTCAGGAGAAACCGCTTCGTGTCGCCTTGTCACCGTTCCTTGAAAATTGCAGTTTACAGAATTCTCCGGTGAGCTTGATTGCTAAGAACACAGCTGTTAAGCTTTTCGCTGCAGCATCCACTTTTGAGAGCACATCGATTCCATTTTCAGCCATCTACAGGTTCTCAGAGTTCCCGGCGACCCACTTGTCGACGAGTTTCAGATTCGTTTTGCGAGCTCAGCCGACATATTCGAAGGGCTCTTGCTTGGTTCTGGTGATTTCAGGCTAAACAGATGAAGCTCCGTGGTGGAGTATCATGAAGGGAGCATAGAATTAGCAATGGATGCCTATTAGAATCATCAAACAGGTTGTTTGGCTTGTTTTACTGCTGACATTGTCCCGGTGTTATTTTCTTAAAATTTGTTAAAGTTTGGTCTCTAGAATAGAAATGTTTACAGTAGGGGACAAAAGTGTAATACCAAAAAATCAACGAAACTAAATTAATTATTAGGTGTACAAGTTAATTGTAGTCTTTCTTCTGGCAGGCTCAGAGTTTATTTAAATTTTCATGCCCAAAAGTTCGTGAATGAAGCAGTATCCCTCACTTTCTATAACCTTTGCTTATCTTTAGGACAACGGATGCCTGATTTGAAGAAACTAAACGGTTTTATTTCAATGAACTCATCTAAAAGTGTTTGTAATTCCTTATCCTTGAATCGTTGCAGTCGTCCAGGTCGTTTTTTATCCTAGAGGTCAAAATTTCCTTTCCAGAACCTTTAATATCAGAATTTTCAGGTGGAATGAGATAATACAGCATTCTCACCAAGAGCATCATAGATTATTTCTACGGCATTTCTTTTTTAACTGTAGTGCGAAGAGCACATTGTGCTCTTTGCTGCACGTTATCGTTTAAACTGTTTTTTACCCAGATTACGTTGACCGAATCAAGCAGTTTACTAATGTTTTGGAAAGCTAGATGTCTACACTATAAAACAACCAAAAATACCATTACGATATTCAAATTGTAAATAACCTTTATCATCTGTAGGATTAATTTGCCGAAGGGTTATACATAAACTACTTTCGGAATTCTTTCTAAGACCACGACTATGGCAACGAATGTGATAACGAACTGATACAACGATTCTATTAGGATAACGAACTAATACCTCTCGCGAGGCTTCTTATTTATTTTTCTCCGGCCTGATAGATGGTTCCTATCTTTGCCAATCAGGACCTTCAAAAAATGCGCGCCTTCGATGTCCCCACTCCGTGCAAACCTCGGTGACGTTTTTGCACATAGGACATCGGCTGACTACATTTTCTTCGGTGACCAGGTTTACGATGCGACTCTATTTTTACAAATGACCTAGCGATCCGTAAGCCTCAGGAAAATCCCTGGGACCATTCCGTTACGCTGGCCCGACAATTCCGCGAGGTACTGGCAAATATAGTCATTACGCTTATTTTATTATTGCAGGTATAGGGACGATTCTACGTACCCTAGAGAAGCATTAATTAAATACTTGAAATTATGTGCGACCTGTTTTCGTCACAACTTTTGACATACCTCTCATTTTACTCTCTTTCTCGTTTCCCTTTTTCCCACTAGCACCAGATTTCTCTGAGATTGGAGGTCGGTATAAGATCGACAGCATTACGAGAGGCAGCGTTAATTTAAAATGCCACCACGTATTTCGCAAGTGCTGAGACCGACCTTTGGTAAAAAAATATGCCACCACTTTACAACGGTGGAAAACCTTCGCGGAAAGAGACCATCGAGTACGAGCGCGGATATTTTAGCTTACAAACGATTCTCTTTGCCCTGGATTCGATGAATTAACGGGAGTCGTAGCAAAGTTGGAACGTAAACGTTCTCGGTTTCTTTGTAATAAGTACGCAGTTATTACTCGAAGTTTAGCACAGCATTTCGCTAAACGTCTACCAACGTTACATTTGTGATATTAAGCTAGAGGTATGAATTTTTTAAATGAACCGTGCAGTGAAACATTGACAATCAAAGCAGTAAATAATATTTTAAAATATGTTTTTAGTTAAAACTGTTGTTAATTTGAAAGAGACTTCTTTATTTTAATACCAACTAACTTTTAATAAGGGTAATTGATACGGTATTATATCAAACGGTTACTCAATGGCTCTTGTTTTTCGTCACGAGACTTACAGTGGCTCCAAATAATATTCGTATACTATGTCACAAATAAATTCGGTTAACCTTGCAATTCTGAATCTGATAGAAGAGTTTAATAAAACTTTGTATGTAGATCGTAATAATATACGTATGAATTAATCTCTTCTTTTTATCTAAATGCCATGTTAAAGGAGTGAAACCAGCGCTGAAGTTTTTGAGCTTTCTCTCATTTTTTAAAGATAACTTTGTAATGATACTTAATGAATTAAAACTTTTTGAATAGAAAACGTTTAATTTTTAATACTCTATCGCCCGGTCATAAAAAAGGAACATAGAAAAGCTTGTATTCGAAGCATGAACAATCATTTAAATTTTGACGTTTGCTATCAGCCCCCTTAAAAGATATTTGGCGCCAAAAAAATTGCTCCACGCAGGACACGCTATGTTCTGTACACACACAAAATTTGATTGAAATCAGAATTTCAGGGTTAGGTGAATTTCCGTATAATACAGTGTACGAATACTTTTTGGAGCCACTGTATGTCTCGTACAATCGGTGCTGTTCCGTTTCACGCAATTATTCTATGAAATAAGTGTTGCTAAGTTCGGTACAGTTGCTCGCACCTATGTGAAGCATTCGAGCTTCAAAAACGTCAAAGTCTGTGGCGTACATTTGAAATGTTGGATGATAATTGTAGGAATGCGATCGAGTGGATGCGAGTTTGGAAAAGTCTGAAGAGTACTTGAGTTGGGCGATTGTCGTGCGAACGCAGAATGTTTGGGCTCGAATGTTTCTAAGGCGTGAAAGATGAGAACTTGAGAAAACAGTGCGACTGAAAAATTCTGGGTGGTCGTGACCGAATGCATAGAGTGAAAAAGGTTGACAATTAGAATGAAAGGAAACGAGTGTTTGGAAGAATATATGACGGGGAAAATGCGAGCGCGAGGCAGAAAGTATTGAACGTAGAAAGAGTGTTAAAGTTGCTAAGTTGTAAAGTCGTTTAAGTTGTTTTTGTTAAATTGTTTTAAATATACTGTTATTAATATTTTAATCGCTTCACTTTTATTTTTCACACCTGAATTCCATCTTCCGTTCTACACTTTATAGAACATTTCCTATATAATTTCAAAGACTTGTTAACCCTAGAACTCCTGAGCCTCGATCTTTTACACGAACTCCTAGGGGGGGGTTGCTCGAACCCATACTTCTTTTTATACATTTATCCTGGAAAAAGTTGTTTTTTGGAAAATTTTTTGCAATGTTAGGATATGCTGTAGTTTGTAAACAAGACAACATATGTTTTTGCGTTCAATTTGTATTGATTTATGTACATTTATAAAATTAAATACTATTATAAAATAGTACAGTAACGTACAGCTAGTTTGAACTTGATCCATCTGATTCTTCTGATAAACATGAATAGCAGAGTATAGTATTAAATGAATGTTTTCTGCAAACATAGTTTTTGCAATTGTAACAACTTTGCATTGATTTTAATAAACTATTATATTTTATGCGTCTGCTTTTAGCCTCCAGTACACACTCATAACATCTTCCCTTTTTTGTCGGTTTTGTATCTTTTGGTATTTTAGTTCGTAGTGTCTTTCCAGTTAAAGTTCCCAATTAGTTACATAGTTTCACTCTTCGTTCTGTAATTTTTATTCTTTGGAGAAAAGGAGAGCCTGAGAGTCCACTTCTCGTGATCGCCACCGTGCTGTGGCGTACCGTCATCACGGCGCGTAGTCAGTTATATTTCTCTTATGCTCACTAATTTTTTACACATAGCAACGGGAACCTCTTAATATCAAACTTAAATGTGTATACAACAATAAATAATTTTAACAAAATTTTTTTTAAAAGGGAAATGATTCTAATTTAAGGTTTTCCAATTTGTGGGTTCTTGGACCCCCCCCCCCCTCCCTAGCAGTTCTAGGGTTAATATATGTTTTAAGGACTGCGACCGAAAAAATAAAAGTGAGGGTGACTAGACGAAAGTCAGGCATATCGAAATTTACCGTTGGAAATGAACAATCCACCGATGGGTAGGCAATGTTTTGGCGAACTCGTTGTGGAGAAATGTGGCTGTGTGCAGGGAGAGAAGAAAACTAAGAACGGATTTCTCTAGAAAAAGAGGGATCAGTGTTAAATGAAAAATCGAATTGTAGAGTTGCATAAAGAGTTGCGAGCTGTGATGCCAGATTGGGGTTCGGAGTTCTCGAGAACACCCCACACCACTACGCACACTACCGCAGAAGATGCGTATACATAGGCTCAGCGTTTCGAACAACTTCGGGAAATCGAGAGAAAACAGATGAAAGTCTTTCTCTCTCACTCTTGAAGCGTTGAAATTCATCCTATGTTAGAAAGCAAGCATGCGGCACGAGCCACGCGGGATCTTGACTGCCTATTTTTATTTTTCGACATACAAGGATGTTGTCTTGTAATGATAAAAAATTTCGAAAAAATTTTTGTCGCGGAAAAACACGTTTTTCTTTCTAGAAGGTTCTCTAGGAATTATTTTAAAAGTTATTCCCTAGAAATATCCTCTTTCCGACAAATAGTATAAATGCTACATTTACATTCCAATTGAATTTTACACCACGCTCGTAAATCAGAGTAAAAGGAAAGCATGTTCGCCACATTCTTCCTGTCTGTTTCATTTCTTGAAACTCGAACGAAATCTTTACGGCAACACCTGAACCTAGGCACGAGCACTTTTGGACGTCCCTTCCAGGGATTCGCAGGCACGAACGAGTTCAGATAACAGCGCAACATTTTCTTGATTGTCAGTGGCTTAATGTCGGACCGACGATAACCCAACTGTAGTTTGCTTAATGCCCGTGCCATTGTGGTTGCGGTGGCGTCTTTATCGTACGACTACCATGTATAAGCATGTTATGACTTTTAAATGTTGTAAAGCCGGCTACATTTATTGGATTACGTTAATTATTCTGCATACAAGCATGAACTTCATCGATACGTTAGCTTAGATACAATCAAAGTTTGCCTTCAACGGGAACAGCGCGAGACGTTGTCGATGAATGGAGTTCGAATTCTTAGGAACAGAAGTAAAGAAATGACACCTAAGTTTCAATACCAGTTTTTACCTTTAAATAT
Organism: Tetrapedia diversipes; assembly: GCA_033822845.1. Classification (NCBI taxonomy): domain Eukaryota; kingdom Metazoa; phylum Arthropoda; class Insecta; order Hymenoptera; family Apidae; genus Tetrapedia; species Tetrapedia diversipes. The sequence goes on from JAOPTO010001683.1 coordinate 23,584, forward strand.
AATAATATGTACCTTTTTAGGGGTAACACCACTGTAACGACCTAAATAAAGCGTTTTTTTTGACAATTTTTTCACTGTAGCAATTCTCCCAAGGCATGTTGAAGCTGAGGAGCTCTGCGGCACGCAGCATAACTGGTGCCAATTTGAATTTGGAAAGAAGAAAAAAAATCCACTTAATCTACATGAGTGTAGCTAGTGAATCACGTAGGGGATTTTAGAAATATTGATTTTTGTGCAATTGGCGAGCATTTTACTGAAATTGTTCAATTTTTACCCAAAAAAAGGACAGTTATTTGTTAATAACTATTGTTTAAATTAACTTATCAAAAATCCCCTACGTGATGCACTGCGAAATGGTATTTTAAAGTTGTGATTAAATTTTCAAATCGAAAGATTGAAAATTGTTTGAGTTCTGCTGCGTGCCGTTTTGAAGAATCATGTTTCGAGAAAAACGCGTTTAAAGTTTTGAAACATGTTATAGACATGAACGAATGAAAAATTCTACTCTTAGAAAATTTTTACCATTAATCTACTATCCCAGGACCATAAAGTTGCCCTTTAAAGTTCAAATTCTCTTTCTCATTTTGTTTCCTGGCCGATTTTAAGTTGGAACGTGCCTCTTTTATTGCATCTGATAGGGACTGCTCAGCGTGTTTTAGGCGGTTAGCATCGGATTCCATGCAAAAATTATATGATTGGTTACCAATATCTATCTCCAAAACACTCATAATCTGCAAGATATCGGTGAGACGATCATTGAAAACACACATAGCAATATTTATTGCTATATTCAGAACTGTTTTACCGCTGGAATACGATTTCGGAGCCAAATTCCAAACTGTAGCATTGAAACTTTCGTTGCTATTTTGCATTTAACATCCTAAGCAACGGTTTAATAGTTCTTTGTGGCTCAGTTCCTCATAAATCGGTTTAATTGTTCGAAAAATTTGCTGAGGAAGTGGCGGTTTATGATGGAAGGTATCTAATGAATCCGTCGCTTGCGCTTTTTTTCACTTGCACCAAAAATCTGAGCACTTCTCGTGCAGATGATTCTTATCGGATGATAATTTATGAAATAAGGTCGCCCAGATTTCATTTTTCAATTTTTCGATATTATTCGGATTGCAACGTATGGCTAAACCATAATAAATTGTCAACTGATCAATTAATTTGCCAGTTAATTTGCTTTTGCCACCGAGACTTTTTTTATTTTGAAATGCTTCTAATTGCACTAAAAAATACACTATCGATATCTATGGAGATATTGAAAAGGTTACGAATTCGAAAAGTGGGGATTTCACAGCGGGCATCAAGTTGGCGTAGGTAGGCCGTTGCGGATCATCCGCGGCGCTAGAGAAGGAGCTCGAAATTCCGTAGAAAAAATTATTTTTCAGGGATTAGACCTTTTGCATCATATTTTAGAAGGTTCAAAGTATTTTTTACGACAATAAAAAAAAAAATAATTTTTTGAAAATTCTACAGTGGTGTTACCCCTTAAAGTATTTTTACATATCTTATGCATTCTGTACCACTTTCTTACCCTTGAAGGGATTACTTTATTTATGCGTGTTCTGGTGTTCCTGCGCAAGTTACAACGTACTCGTTATCTCTTACTTACTTCGCGACCACATAGCACACTTGTCGGGGCCGCTGCAAGGCCCAACGGCCGTCGTTTATGGAGGGTCGAGAAGTTCAAAGCTAAGGATTTAAGTAATTGTAATTTACTTAATTTGAGGACCATCCTGACCCCAGCTGCTGTTTAGCGGTTTATAACTTTGGCACGTTTTGGGTCAGGAAGACATGGTCAGGGAGTGCCGACCGGCACGTGCGCGCCAGACGCATCGCTGCCGCAGGTACGTTACCTGCGGCCCAAGAAAGGATCGGCGCTCCCACCCTTAGAGAACTGTCCTTAGCTTCGGACCAAAGCAGCGGACCACCACCCCGGCGACCAATGTCACCAATCCGTACAGGGCCCTTCCTACTCCCGAGCAAATAGAGCATAACTTGGAGAAGGGAGAGGAAGGGCCTTACGTGAACTCTGGAAAATGAGAGACCAGAGTTCAACCGACAGTACAAGCGACGGGACGCCATACCAGAGTAGCGACAGTGAAAAACCCTGGGCTCCGACCGGAGAACAAAACAGCACGAATCGTCCTAATCGAGGATTCGAGCCAACAAGCATCGCTGATCTTACGATACAACACTCTTTCAAATCATACTGATGTTTTGGTCGCGTTTTGTTCCTCCACGACACTTTGAACTTTCCCTGATTGGTCAATTCCGTATTTCCGGTATTAACCGTTTGAGTCCAAGGGGGTATTGAAAAAACACTGTCGAAGAATCCCAAACAGCGCGACCGCGCTTTCTCTAAATGAGTACGAAAAGACCCAAGCAGCGCGATAGCGTTTATTTTATTTTATATCGAGAAATACCAAGCGGCGAAATAGCGCTTGTATTTAAATTTTTATTTGGTAACGTATTATTGCATTATTATAGTATTATTCTACCTATTGTAAAATAGTAATATTTACATTAAAAGGAGCTGTGTTCCGTCCTACGGAACAACAGCGGGAAGTTTTCCTTGGCATATTTACGACATGAACGTGCCGGTAATGCTATTTTTGAGGACAAAGAATCCGTCGCGTATTTCTGGTTAATTTCAAACCCTCTTAACGTCCACAGAGGGACAAAAGTCCTAATTTCGAGTCAACCGTATCTCCTCAATAGCCAAGCCCGTGTCGTAAATAAGGGACTTTCAATAGACCTGGCGCCCAGCCGACCACCGCACTCGAGAGGCACATAGGGCCCAGCGGAATTTCCCCTTCGTCGCCTAGATTCGGGAAACCTTCCCGCTCCGAGTGACTTGCCCCACCCCCGTTCTCGAAACGCGTGCTAAGGGCACAAGAACGGGGGTAGGTGGTACTCAGGGCATACGCTGATTGGAGTCTTGACTTTTTGACTTTAACCAATTAGCGTATCGTCTTGAGGTATGGAGGAGTGACCAGTCGAACTCCTCCATATAAAACCGAGTCACTTCGGCGTCGCGAGTATAAGAATAACAAGTAATAGAAAAATAGTAAAACGCATCGCTAGAATAACAAACGCATCGCTAGAACAAGAGAAGAATAGTAGTAAAATAGATCTCGTTCGTATAGATCTATGCGTCAACATTCGGACGCTTTGTAGCACATCATTCGGTGCATCAAACGCATTCACTCGTATAAAAATATATCGTTTTCAACAAGTCGCAATCCGTTAACGGCACATCGATATCAAGCCATTGGCACATCGTTCGGTGCCCCTCAATAATCACAACGTACATCATTCGGTACGGTAACACGCCGCGAAGCACGTAACACCACATTGAATCAGTCGTTCAAGATTAAGTTGGCGAACGGCAAGACGCAATCGGTAGAATCGGTGCGTACACGAGGTACTCGCTTTAATAAATCTGAGCGCGCTTCGAATTTCATACAGTGTTGCAATCAACGAAACAATAATCTATTGGCATACCTGTTGTTCACAACAAAATAACTGCATCGCGCTCAAAAGAATTAATTGCGCCGATGAAAAACACGAGGAACAATCAGCTCAAACGAAGGAGCATAATGATCGTGTCCCAAACGACAATTACGCTGAAATTTCAATGAAATGGTGCAATTTCGTCTCGTTCGATGATCAATGAACTCGTTGCTTCGACGCGCAGTAATTATTCTTCGGCAAAACTCGTTATCGCGTTCAACAGAAAATCGCGAGCAGAGATTTTAAACGCGCTCACGTATCAGGGGATGGAAATTATTCACGGGAGTGAGGCGTTTTTCCGAGAATCGCAATGAAATAAAACGATTTAAACGTGATACTGTTAACATAATTACGGGAACATTAGCAAACGTTTACGGGACGGCAGGAATGAAGATGGACGAGATAAATGGTATCTAAAAATGGAGGATCGAGGCATTAATCTCCTTTGTTTAATGGGTGTGTATAACCGCCGTAATTTCACGCCCCACGACTGCATTTTCTGCACGGTTTGGATTAATGTCACCCAATGCGATCATTTATCTTCAAATAATTTAAACCGCGTGCCGTTTAAGCAACACAAAAATTAATTTATTATTATTATATATATGTAGGACAAGTACACGCAGGCTTATATTAATCTGATAAATTACACTTAATCGCGTCGTCGAATGTCGCCTAATGAATCTCTAACGAATCTCTAACGAATGTCGCCCGGCGGGCATGCATCTCTTTTTATATGCATTAGCACAGGTGGTGGGGGTTTGCCATCATCGAATGTTCGAGAAGGCGTTCTTTTTACCCATTAGAGTAAACCGCCATCGAACATTCGAGAAGGCTCCTTTCCACGCACCTGCGCTACCCGCCAGGACCGAACATTCGCGACGAACAAGCGACAAACGCCTCATACACACACTCACCCTCACTCTCATGCATTCCCTCACGCTATGACAAATTCG
>JAOPTO010001684.1:0-26088 GCA_033822845.1 Tetrapedia diversipes
AACTCGTAAACAAAGCCTCAAACGCAAAATCGTTACTCTTGATTTTCGTCTTAGAATGTCTCAGGGAGTTACTCTTTCAATTTAAGCCCAGGGCTGTCCGAACACCCTGTATATTTTGACAGCATACATAGCAAGGCTTGCTAGAGTGTTCGATCTGGATCCTATTTAGTTCGATTTGATCTCTTCTATTAGCTGGTCTTCCTATTCCATTTCCAAAGAAGTCACCTTATTATTATTTGTTCCTATACGCTCCTATATCTTCCTATGAATCGGGTGATTGTCACTGCATACAGTATCAGTGAGGACCTCGATCTCGAGCGATCGTCACATTGGGTCGCGTAGCATTGGTGAGCCTAAATATTTAGGATGTATATGTATTGGACGGCTCTAAATATGTAGGATTTTTCCACGGAATGATCATTGGAAAGACATAGTATTTTTCCGTAAAATAGCTGTTATAAAGATGACACGGCTCGCCGCCCTGTCGAAAATTCGATTGTTTTAGGTAAACGTGTTGCGACCTACAAATTTGGCGGCAGTAGTTTTTTGCGCTCCTGAGAAGAACAATCGCGGAAAGCAGTGTCGCTAAGATTCTTGTTCCTTTTCTTGTGTGTTTTCGAATAAATTGTTAACTTTCTTGTGTGTTTTTGAATCAATTGTTAACTTTCTTGTGTGTTTTTGAATAAACTGTTAGTTTTCTTTGTTTATAAGACTCGTGTTTTCCCCTTCACCCTCATATCCTACAAATATGTATTACTGAAATATCCGTGAGGGTCTCGAAAGGCCCAGAGCTTCAGCGGTCGGAGGGTTTAAACATCAGTTTTCTGTGTTCGATACTTCGACGCGTTAAACAGGATAGTTTAACATCGCAAAGTAGCAGGCAAATGGTCGACGGAAGCGAGAGAATCTTATTAGGGGTTAAATCGATAGCAGTGTCGCCGTTGGCTGGATACAGCCTCGCGTCGAACGTGCTTTATCAAACTCGAGATTAGAGTTGTTGACGGTCGTTCTGTTTACCCTCAGATTTGGCAACGATCGCACGCCAAGTGGCTCTAATTCACGGTGCAACAGACTTATGAACGTGTCTCCTCTACCTTTGACGCGTATTTGCCCTCACCTTTAGCACCTATTGCCGCCGTTCCGAGTCTTTAATCAACAACTCAAAGCTACTAATACGATACACAGGGAGTAACTTCGCCCCCAAGGGATTAAATTCTCCCGTTTACCCTCGCGCCTCCGCCGTTGACTTTCTCACGGCCCCTGCAAATAAAAGCTAATTACTGCATTAACCGGAAGGCATAAATTATTTCGCTTCGAAGAAACACGCCGAGGGCGGCGGGGAGGGAGGAGGGATGGGGGTGAATGGCAAGGACACAGCATCCGCGGGATCGCAAGCGGATATTCCGGGAAGCTAGCGCGAAGTTCCCATTAAAATCGCGTCTGCTTTCTAATTATAAGCTGGAAGCTTAATTCGAATTCCATTGAAATAAACAGACAACAAAGTTGAATCATTACGCCGGCCAAATGAAGTTTTAATAGCGAAACGTTGCGGGCAAAAAGTGTGCGCCTCCGCGAATAGATCACAGTTTCACGCGCGCTATTATCGTTACTAGACGGGGGCACGAAAAATTGCGGCGAATTAAGGCCAACTTTGGAATTTCATTCAACATTACGACGACTTGCTTCTGTTACGAGTTAAATTTTATCGTCATCATTCTCCCGTTATCGCCCTACAACACCAGTTCGCATCTTTTTAAACAGACCTATGTAGTACAGAGGTGTTGCAACCTGATCGCCTCGCATAATTTTTGAATCGTTTGTGTTAGAGAGAAACGTACATTCACTGTACTGTAAATCTTTTTATCTACTCGCTTCCTTTATTTCACAATTTCAAAAATTACACGGATTAATATCAAAATCGATATAAATGGCGCCGCACAAGATGGCGTGCGACAATTTTTGGCGACAAAGTTAAGCTATGTTATCAAAACAGCTTTAACACGTTCGTTGTTAATGCAATCAAATTCGATTGCATAGAAAACTGGGTGAAAAAGTATAAAAACAGCAAAAATTTTAACTTTTTATTTTCATCTTATGCATTTTATATTTATATACAGGGTGTCCCAGGTTTCAATGTTCAAACTTTGCCAGTGTGTTCCATGGCACAAAGTAAGAAAAAAATGTTATGTAAACATAGATCATATGGAACTTTATTAAGAAGTTATAACAAAAATTCAATGTAGTAGCATGGATGGAATTTTGCAAATATCTCGGAAACTAAGGCCGAACGACGGTTATATGTATAGGAAAAAGTTGTTCAGAATACTCTCTTCTATAACATATTTCAGAATCATTAAAATCGCAGTTGAGGCCCCTAAAGTAAATAATTACCAATTTCTTAGCGTTTAAACGTGTCCGCTTGAATCTATTCACACGCCAGCCCTCGTTGCGATCCTCACAAGCTATTATTGGCGAAAATTCGTTTGAATGTTTGGTGACCTCAGACAGTAAACATGGCTTACATGAACACACTGAAAAACACAATACCGTTGACCTATCGAAGCCAATGCTCGCAGTAACAGCAAGTTGATTACTATTCCTATTCTGAATTTTTGTTACAACTTCTTAATAAAGCTCTATATGACCTACTTTTACATAACATTTCTTTTTCTTACTTTGTACCATGGAATACACTGACAACGTTTGAACATTAAAACCTGGGACACCCTGCATAATAAATGTATAATATTAAATAGAGTACCTTATTATTTAAAACCCAACAGTTTTGATTTACAACCTAATATTTAACTTATCTTATATTAAAATATATTATGTAATACAAATTTATTACATGAATACGTATCTTTCAAAGAACGATCATGAGTACTAATTAGTCGAGATTTCTACGAGTTCAATAAGAGGGAACTATCTGACTAATAAATTCTCACCCCTGTATATCATACTTCAACACTTATTCCATTGAATTCTTTTAACCCTTTGCGGACGGAGCAGTAAAGAAAATAGTTACGTCGCGCATTTGTATTATAAAAACTAAAGCTGTATTTAAATAAGTCTTTCATAAAATCTAACAAAATCATAAACAAACAAATTTAGGCCAACTTGACTTCTTAGGCTAGTACAGTCAACCCTCCTATAACGCGGTACTCTCAGAACGCGGTTTCCATATAACGCGGAGCTGAAATTGCGACAGCCCTCCTATAACGCGGTACTCTCAGAACGTGGTTTCCATATAACGCGGAGCTGAAATTGCGACAGCCCTCCTATAACGCGGTACTCTTACAGCGCGGTTTCCGTTCAACAACGTCCCATCAGTTCTTTCCGTGCACCCAATAAATGATTTTAACTGGATATGTTTATATAAACATTCAAGCTTATCTCTTAGAAAGCGAGGAAGACATTTTACCCATTAAAAGAAGACGAGTTAGGCGACTCATATTTGACAGCGAGGATAAGTGTTAGAAGATTACATAATTTTACAAAAGTCTTTCTTTTTTTTGTTGGAAAACAGTTTTTTAGTTTAGTTTTTCTTTCATTTTTTTTAAATCATTTCCTTATATGAACTCTTCAATTCAATAAAATTAATTTATAATTTATCTTGTCTTTTGTATTTATTGGTCTCCATATAACGCGGCACGAATGATGTGATTTGTACTAATTCTGAGTTTCTTATAGCGCGGTTTCCATACAACGCGGTAGACGGTTTCCATAGAACGCGCTACGAATTAGCCTGGTTTGTACTATAGGAAATTAAATTAAAAGAAAAAGAAAAGAAAGAAGGGTGAATAATAATAATAAATGTACGTGAATTTAATAAAACTACAACGACACAAACAAACACAAAATAACAAACTACGCTTATACTACGCAAACTACGCTGATACTTCGCAAACTACGCTGATACTTCGCTAACTACGCCTATGCTTCGCAAACTACACAGTCCTTCGCTCTACGCTGACTACTTCGTCGTCTAATACTTCCTATCTTCACCGTCTGATACTTTCTGCGTTCGTCGTCTGATACTTTCTGCGTTCGTCGTCTGATACTTTCTCACTTCACCGTCTAATACGTTCTGCCTCGCGCTCGCATTTTCCCCGTCATATATTCTTCCAAACACTCGTTTCCTTTCGTTCTAATCGTCAACCTTTCTCACTCTACGCATTCGGTCACGACCACCCAGAATTTCTCAGTCGCACTGTTTCCTCAAGTTCTCATCTTTCACGCCTTAGAAACATTCGAGCCCAAACATTCTGCGTTCACGCGACAATCGCCCAACTCAAGTACTCTGACCTTTCCAGCCTCGCATCCGCTCGATCACATTACTACAGTCGGTTAAATCCGAGTTTCTTATAGCGCGGTTTCCATATAACGCGGTACGCACTCACCGCGTTATAGGAGGTTTGACTGTACACCCATGCGTATCTTATACGTGTCGTTTACGACAGACAAACGCCAGCCGCAGCGCGAGAGTTGGGCGGATATATCCGACACTTGTCCGCAAAGGGTTAAAATTCCAATTTAAAATCCTATTTAACTTTAAGAAAACGAACGTCATCCATATTTGGTTGACGTGGCGTTCGAACGTGTTAAAGCTCGATAGGTCATTAATTAACGGTGTAACTTCATTAGGATCGATGTCTGTCATTTTCTCCTCGGTCTTTATAAGCAGCTGATTCAACCTCCTTATATTTCCTTTGACGTTTCGCGCTCCCGGTGATAATTTCCAGCACGCTTAATCATATCAATTGGAGCTACATCGTACCGATTTTATCAGACAGAGAACCTTTTTCTCCTCGACTTCAAAGGGGAAACGAAATAATTAAGGGATTGAAGAAAGAAATGAAAGATCGGAAGTGCAAATGGAACGGCAAGAGCGTAACGTTTTTATCTTTAGGTCAATTAATAGTATGCTTTCTTGGAGTTCACGTATTACAATAATGAACTTAAATAATTTCCAACGAGTAACAAAATTCAGTGCACTACAAACACCTAACTTCAATTGCAATTCATTGTTTGGAAATAAATCTACGTGGACGTTTAACGTTTTCACTTCTGCAGGGATATATTTGTCCCTAGTATTGTTCAAAAAAAAAAAAATGTAACAAAGTTTCATGGAAAAATGTGTGATGTGCCATTATGTTCTGATTGTTTCACACCTTATCACATATTTATATGTATTTATGTACTATTGGGATTATATATCCTGAGAAATAGTGCTAATGGGAAATACAAATCCATACAATATTTTCAAAAAGTTTCAAAAATAAAATTTTTTATAACACTACCAGAGTACATTTCCATAATTTTTTTAATTTTTTAAATCAGGAGTGAAAGAATTAACACTATTCCTACCACGACCGATCAAATGACCGTTTTTGAAATTTCGATTAGAATTTTACAAATACAACTTAATCAAACCGCCTTAAATTTTAGACTTTTCCTTAAATAAACCTATAATACATTTTTCAATATTCACTTCTCTTTTCATTGTTTACTTTCTGAGAACAATTTGTAGTCTGTCTTGCGTGGGAATGTCGCGATAGGAATAGGTATACGTGAAGTGTCGGTAGGAATAGTGTTAAATGAACGAACAACTTGAATTTGCAGGATATTTCCCATGTATAAAATCATTAGCCATAACTTTTGTTTCGAATGAGGCTTGTGTCATTTTACGAAAGATACATTACACCAAGAGGAACCTTTAAAATATCTGATTTACCTATCAAAATTCGAACAGACAGCGACAACCAAAGCAAACGAAAACGCCAAGCAAGTTGAAAGATCCGATTCGTTCGGAAGAGCATTGAAATCGAGGCTGAGAATATAATTTCGATAACGAAAGAGCCACGTGGCATTGATTTGCAATTTTGAAACGTAATTGGAACAGTTTTAACCGAAAAGGATAATCCATAGTGTATGGAAATGACATATGACTGGATGTGATCACTTGGAGTAATTGATATTGGTACAACGACCACTGTCCGGACTTCGGTTCGGTTTCGTTCCATATCACGGGACTGTAGGTATGCGACCAATATTCAATTTCGTCCGGTTCCTATGAGAAGCGCATACTAACACACACACACACACAGACACGTACACGTACAGATCTGACCACAAGCGACACACACGAAAATTCTCAATCACTATGTCAAATTTATGATCTATGGAACTTAATATCAAGAATTCTCCAAGCATTATGCCATAGGTTGGAACCCTCAAAGGAGCTTATAACATTATCCCTAAATCGGAGAACAGAAAGTCCCTAGTGCTATACTACGGGCTTCTACACATTGAAACGCTTGAACGGTTATTGGCAATATTCAGTGGATTAACTCTTTGAGGCACAGGATTTCAGAAAATAAATAAACCCGGTGTTGCACAGAAATTTTGTTGTGTTTTAAATTAAACAAAATTGGTATATTTTTATTTACAAAATATTGACATGTTGAAACTTGCCAACACAAAGGAACATTACTTATAAGATCTTTTTTATGGTGTTACCAAATTGCTTTACGTAAATAAAACTAAATATAAACCGATGCGCATGCAGCTATTGCAAATATTTCGAGGTGGGTCTAAAAACGTCCCAACATGCATTGCCGTGCATCTAAAAGGTGGGACATTTTTAATCCCACCATGCCCTAAAGAGTTAACGATCGCTCATAAGTTATCGAAACGCAACGATAATTTTAAAAACAAGCTAACAGTAACGTCGATGGAACAGATTCCAGATTTAATTAACACTAGGACTACCAAGGGGGTCGAAATGACCCAATTTGTAATTTTTCACAGAAACGTGGTAAACCTACTGTGGTGTTTACAGTTTTGAAAATTTACTATGATTTTTACTATAATTGCTAAAATTTGTTTTCCTTATATTACAGATTTTTTCTCGTACAATTTTCAATTTAATTTCTTTGCCAGGAACAAGTATACTCTAATCTAATAAAAGTGTTAATTTCCGATTTAAACTGAATATTTCTTTCCTTATTTTTTCTTCATCTTTGTAATCTTATCTTGATGAGTTTTTTGCGACTGAAGTGTACACTTATCGTATTCTTTTGCATAATGAGTATTACCAGCAATAAATAAATAAATAAATAAATAATTTCAACAGGAAAAGAATCTATTTTAACTTGGTTTCCAATTTTCTGTCAATTAAATACCGATTGACCAACATTTTTTCTTTTGTCAGGTCAAATAATCATTCAAATGATACTGATAAATTTGTAACAATGCATATAGAATGTGGAGAAGGTTGAAAATTAAGAGGTCTCCATATTTATATAAATTTGATCAGTGTGCAGGTGAACTACTACTGGTTATTGATCACTTTAAACGTACACGTTCTATTCGAACAATTATCGAAATTAATTGCTGAAATTTATATCGTAGCAAAGCGACAGAATTATTTAGTTCGCGATTGGGGGGCGTCATTCAATTCCGTTGATTGTACGTATACAAGATTATTCCAATTAACAATTTATACACGCGGTGTTCTCGCTTGAACGTGTTCGTAAATAAACAAAAGATTACTCCCGCGTAAAAGAAGAATTCGAGCTTTAAAAATCAATCTCTGGTAACGGTGCTACTTTTTTTTCGCATTCCGTGCTAACGATCGTGTCGATGATTTTGAATAGCTGTTTAAACAGATTGTTAGCAGTTAATAACAAAGCTTGCCGGAATTTGTAGATTAAAATTCGCATCGCTGCTCTTGTTCCACAACTAATTAGAGAAGGGAGTTAGCAATGGTATTCACAGCGCCGAGCAACTAAATCCCGAATCAAACGTTTTGACCGACAAAGTTGCTTGAATATTCTATTACTGTATCATACCCAGGATTCAGAAATTTCTCGGTATAATACTGAATGTCAAAGCAGAACTATCTCGACGTTACGAATACGTATACGCACGGCGATTTTACTTCATGCAATCGAATATGTTATTTTATAAAAAAAATAAGAATGTAAATTATTTTAAAAAGTTTTCGCTTAAATGTCCACTGGTGACTTTATTTTAAGAAGTGTCCGCTTAAATGGCCAATGCTGAATGCCTTTACTTCATGTAATCGCATATCTCATTTTATAAAAAATAAATATGTAAATTATTTTAAAAAGTTTTCGCTTAAATGTCCACTGGTGACTTTATTTTAAGAAGTGTCCGCTTAAATGGCCAATGCTGAATGCCTTTACTTCATGTAATCGCATATCTCATTTTATAAAAAATAAGTATGTAAATTATTTTAAAAAGTTTTCGCTTAAATGTCCACTAGTGACTTTATTTTAATAAGTGTCCGCTTAAATGTCCACTAGTCAAGTCTGAACGTTTCAGACATTTAAACGAACGCCATTCATTGTATTAATAACTTGAAAGTGTTCTATAAATTCTGAATTAATAAATTTTCAAAAGGAATTTATATCAGATTATTAATTGTTAATTACGATCGTGACGAAGAATTAATAATTATCGTGATCGTAATGAACAATTAATATCGATTTTCGGATTGTTGATAATTCGTAATAACGAACAATTGTTCGTCAAATATAAAGTATTAATCCATAATGCATATTTTTAATTAAAGATTAAATTTCAATAGCAAACAGGACACGCATAAATTAATATATGATTATTAACTTACCTGTTAAAACTAAACACTAGTTACATTACGCTTTAATTAAGACACCTAATAATCATTATTTAATGAATATTAAAACTGGCATAAACGCATGTCTATAATAAACTGAGTAATTAAATTTTAGGTCTTTGCGAGAAACAGTTATAGGAATAACTTGAAAAACCAGAATTTCTCGGAATAATTGTACTTGCAAATAAGCTATATTATTACTTGCATAATTCTATCCGTTTCATGTCACGTGACGCCAGCGGGACTAATTTCTCTCTCGTAAATTCTATGCTAAATAAGGATGATAATTATGTAAATGACGTACGTTTTAATAAAATATACGCAGCCTTTAAAATTTCCCTTCTTTACCGTGTCACATGTAAATTGCAGATCAGTTTCTTTTTTGTGACTACGTACGATTGGTTAAAATAAATCGTTAAAATTTGGTACATGAATACGAATTAATTATAATTTGCATATCAAACACAAATTAAACATACCATACTTAGATAGAAATTTAAAAGAGAAATTATGATTAGTACCATATGTTATCATATTTCGTATAATGTTGCTATTAAATGAAAAGCAAATACATATATACTGCTTTTTAATAAATTAACTGTTTCACTTTTTTTTTGTTTTATAATAATTTACCGTTCATTATAACTGTCAAACAACAACAATTTCGCTTTTTGTTCACTGAAACAATTATTTCTTGCACCTCTTTTTATTCCTAGGTGATATACAACATATTATTATGAAATTTGTATACTGACGCAATCTACGTCTTTCAGATATGTTTTCTTACAGCTTCCACAATATCTGACCTCATTGTGCAATACGATTAATTGAACAATGTGACAACCATCTCATTGAACATTAGTATTACGAGAAATACAATGCAGTTTATTAAAAAGCAATGATTTATTAAACAGGGTAGTAAATTTAACTAAAAGATTTATTTTTGACACACCATTACTGCTTTCAGCCATTTCTTATTGTAGTTATGATTACATCGTATCGTACAGCATCAGAAATAACTCGATGTCCATGAGCTTGAATGCACAAACGAGTAATTTAAATATTTACTACATCACTCGCGTACAGAATGCATAATAAGAAAAACAAGACACGATCAAATTAGATGCTAATTTCGAAAATAACACAGAAAAGCTTTACACCCGCGTATTCACTTGTCAACAGCCACCGCGAAAAGGAGGGAAACGACGCGACGCCCGATCTCTTCGGAAAGGATCGGCTTAGTCACGTGACTCCGCGATTCCTCGCGACACCCCCGTAATTGCCGCGAAGATTTGAACGCGTATCTTCATAAAACGCTCCGTCTCAACTCCTTTTATAAAAAATAAAAACTGAGTAAAATATTTTACTTCATTTTAACCCTTGCACGTATAAATGCAATATAACGCAATAATTTATAATAAATTGTTTGTGAAGATCTCTGTAGGAATAAATTATTAATTTTTAAGTATCAGTAATTTATGAAACAGATTAAATCGTCTTATCCACTTAACAGGTTAATTAGCGCAAATCGAATAATCGTCATTGCCTACAACGAGAGCAGTTTCTTTTTAATTCAATTTCATCGTTAATAAAAGTGTTTATCTCTGCGAGCCGGGGGAATGCTTATCAAACGTCAGGCATCGATGCCTAAATCGCTGAAAATTATTGGCCAGTGAACACACACGTACACCAAAGAAGCTTTGCGACAAATATTTCACTGGCGCTATTAACGATTTATGCGTCCGCAAACATTGGCGATATTAACACTCGTGTAAACGAGCAAAGCGTCGATACCCGACGCCGTGCAGTAATCCGATAATTCGATAATTGATTTATCATGTATTACCGGGTTTATAAAACTAATCCAACTGGGGATTGCTAGCGTTAATTAAAACAAACACGGTTGCAGATTTATTCCCAAAGTTTTTCTCGTCCCGAATAAATAACCGGGTGATTGTATTCCTTGATTATACATGATTTAATTGACAAGCACGGTACAGTTGTTTTTGCGAGAAAAAAAAAATGAAAAACGAAAACTTCCATTCCACGAATTTATTATATCTTAAACAGAATTTATCATCGGGCTATAATTAAAAATATAACAGTACTTTTTCCTAACAAAAGGTTTATAAAAATTAATTGAATCTATTGGATAACTTGAGATTTTAAAAATAAGGCATGGTTAAAATATTTAATGACAGTAAAAATCTGAATTTCAATTTTTTATTAATCGAACAGCGTTCAGAAAATACTTTGTAATAATTTGAATTCGTTTAAAAGTCTATTTTAACAATAGTGTTCACGATAACTTGGCTTCGGCCGGGATAACAATTTTTGTGAACAAATCCAACTGTATTTCTATGAAAATTTAATTAGACCAATACCTTTCATTCTTTTAGTCGCGAACTTCGCCGAGCCGCGTAAGTTGCGTTCTCGCCGGAAATTCGCTTTTCTGCCTCTGCAATCTGTCGAACAATTAGTAGACTTACAAGTTTTAATCAGTCCCTCTCTTCGATTCGACAACTTCCAGGCTCCCCTGAATAATCGCTTTGTAATATGCGCTTCCTGCGGCCCTCAAGGGAAACGCAGAACCAGATGGTTGAAACGTCACTACTAAACTAATTAAAGTGTCATCAGGCGTGTACGTGAATATAATGCATGTAGCCACATTACGAGATCTTACTGCTTCCGTGAGTCTTACAAGTGAACTGATTAAATTAATTAATTACCCGTTTGTAATCAAGGTTTCGAATAACTAATGTGTACAATAATCGGTAAACTGTATTGTTGTTTAAAACAAAAGTACAGTAGCTGACAAAAGTTTAAGAAGGAAGGATAGTATAAAAAATAGTTTTATGTTTTGCAAATGTTGTTTGTAATAATAAATAGGTTACCTGTTCTTCCTATAGGTACAATACCAGACAAAAGTTTAAGACGAGAGGACAGTATAAAACATAGCTCTACGCTTTGCAAATGTTGTCTGTCATAATAAATAGGTTACCTGTTCTTCATGTAGGTACAGTAGCTGACAAAAGTTTAAGAAGGAAGGATAGTATAAAAAATAGTTTTATGTTTTGCAAATGTTGTTTGTAATAATAAATAGGTTACCTGTTCTTCCTATAGGTACAATACCAGACAAAAGTTTAAGACGAGAGGACAGTATAAAACATAGCTCTACGCTTTGCAAATGTTGTCTGTCATAATAAATAGGTTACCTGTTCTTCATGTAGATACAGTAGCTGACAAAAGTTTAAGACGGGAGGACAATATAAAACATAGCTTTATGTTTTGCAAATGTTATCTGTAATAATAAATAGGTTACCTGTTCTCCATGTAGGTACAATAGCTGACAAAAGTTTAATACGAGAGGATAGTATAAAAAATAGTTTTATGGTTTGCAAATGTTTTCTGTAATAATAAATAGGTTACCTGTTCTTCCTATAGGTACAGTAGCTGACAAAAGTTTGATACGAGAGGATAGTATAAAAAATAGTGTCTATATGTATATTCATTTTTATCGCTAATATTGTAGAACATGATTTATTGATTAGCATAGGATACGAATTTATCTTATCGTATCGTTTCTCATAAATTAATTAATTTATTTTTATTAACTCTTCGGTCCTGAACTTTTGTCCGCTACTGTACGTGAACATTATTACACCGAAATTTATTTTGTATGCGGTAGCTTTGAGCATCTTTTTACAGGTTTTTTCAAACACTTTCCGAAGATAAGTCGAATTTTTCTTCGAAACAAATTAAGAGTTCTGCTCGTAACTTTAACTTAACGTTACAAGTAAACGTTGAACGGAAAGAATGAGATAGATACAAATTATGTAGGCTGAGATTCAAAGACTGTTTCATTAAATCCTCAAGTTACCTTTAACTGCCTGAAACTTTATGCGATATCACTTTCAAACGCGAAAAGAAAAGTTAAATTCAGTCGTGCAGCTTGCCGCTTTGCGTACTCTGCTTCTAATTAAAACAGAATCTTTTTCTGTCCCTGGCAATTCTTACAACTGCAACAGAATTTAGTCAGATAGTTCCCTCTTATTGAACTCGTAGAAATCTCGACTAATTAGTACTCATGATCGTTCTTTGAAAGATACGTATTCATGTAATAAATTTGTATTACATAATATATTTTAATATAAGATAAGTTAAATATTAGGTTGTAAATCAAAACTGTTGGGTTTTAAATAATAAGGTACTCTATTTAATATTATACATTTATTATGCAGGGTGTCCCAGGTTTTAATGTTCAAACGTTGTCAGTGTATTCCATGGTACAAAGTAAGAAAAAGAAATGTTATGTAAAAGTAGGTCATATAGAGCTTTATTAAGAAGTTGTAACAAAAATTCAGAATAGGAATAGTAATCAACTTGCTGTTACTGCGAGCATTGGCTTCGATAGGTCAACGGTATTGTGTTTTTCAGTGTGTTCATGTAAGCCATGTTTACTGTCTGAGGTCACCAAACATTCAAACGAATTTTCGCCAATAATAGCTTGTGAGGATCGCAACGAGGGCTGGCGTGTGAATAGATTCAAGCGGACACGTTTAAACGCTAAGAAATAGGTAATTATTTACTTTAGGGGCCTCAACTCCGATTTTAATGATTCTGAAATATGTTATAGAAGAGAGTATTCTGAACAACTTTTTCCTACACGTATAACCGTCGCTCGGCCTTAGTTTCCGAGATATTTGCAAAATTCCTTCCGTGCTACTACATTGAATTTTTGTTATAACTTCTTAATAAAGCTTCATATGATCTATGTTTACATAACATTTTTTTCTTACTTTGTGCCATGGAATACATTGACAAAGTTTGAACATTAAAACCTGGGACACCCTGTATATCTAACATCTATCACTAACATACTCTATCTTTACACCACGCCTATACACTAACGAAGGCATGGGAGAACTGTCCAGTGCCGAAACATCGCAGTTCTTTTATTTTTTCCCCTTCTTTCAACTTCACTCTTCGTGTTTAATCTTTATCAAAAACAAAAAATAATTCAGAAGAAATCGCGTGCAAATTAGATTTCATATCAGGAATTGCGGTGATCAGAGTTCCCAGGAACTAGAACAAAAGTCGTACGCGTTTAACCGCCAGATTAAGTTCACGAAATCTGGACTTGTTGAACATTGTCCATAACGAGGGTAGTTCATGTTCGTGTACATATAACTGCTTTCAAAGTGTTAAAGTTCAGTTTGTTGGCGTACCGTAAGTTCTCTCTTTCATCTCGCACGTTATTCTATATTTCAAGGCCAACAATCGAAAGTTTCGCACAAAACAAATATTATACATTCTCTACGTTTTCCTTTTTTTTCTTTTTTTACATTCCATGCTTGCCGCATGTTCCTATAGGTCTCCGTATTTTTTATGTTTCCCGTGTTTTTCATATTTTCCACATTCGTCTCCGACTTTATCAAAAAATTCGGTCAACGAAACAAATGCGTTCGCGTTTCGCTTTTGATAGCTTCTCCTTTCCCATTTCTTTTTTTTTTTTTTGTTTCGCATACCAAAAATATTATACCTCACACCGTGGTTTTGTTACGATCCTACCAGAAACATATTTTTGTAGAGCAAAGCAATATCGGAAACATCGGAAAAGAAATAAAGGTTGAATGACCGTTTGCCCCGGGGGTCCACTGAAATACGATTGTTACAGTTGTTAACTACTGATTGGATCATGCTAGCCGTACATTTATTCCGCTAGAGCTTCCAACCCTTTAATATAGTAATAATAAATAGGTTACCTGTTCTTCCTGCGGGTACAGTAGCTCGCAAAAGTTTAATATGAGAAGATACTATAAAAAATAGTTTTATGGTTTGAAAATGTTGTCTGTAATAATAAATAGGTTACCTGTTCTTCCTATAGGTACAGTAGTTAACAAAAGTTTAATATGACAGGATAGTATAAAAAATAGTTTTATGGTTTGAAAATGTTGTCTATAATAATAAATAAGTTACCTGTTCTTCCTATAGGTACAATACCAGACAAAAGTTTAAGACGAGAGGATAATATAAAAAATAGTTTTATGATTTACAAATATTGTCTGTAATAATAAATAAGTTACCTGTTCTTCCTATAGGTACAATACCAGACAAAAGTTTAAGACGAGAGGATAATATAAAAAATAGTTTTATGATTTACAAATATTGTCTGTAATAATAAATAAGTTACCTGTTCTTCCTATAGGTACAATAGCAGACAAAAGTTTAATACGATATAACAGTATAAAAAATAGTTTTATGATTTACAAATATTGTCTGTAATAATAAATAAGTTACCTGTTCTTCCTATAGGTACAATACCAGACAAAAGTTTAAGACGAGAGGATAATATAAAAAATAGTTTTATGATTTACAAATATTGTCTGTAATAATAAATAAGTTACCTGTTCTTCCTATAGGTACAATAGCAGACAAAAGTTTAAGACGAGAGGACAGTATAAAACATAGTTTTATGATTTACAAATATTGTCTGTAATAATAAATAAGTTACCTGTTCTTCCTACAGGTACAGTAGCTGACAAAAGTTTAATACGAGAGGATAGTATAAAAAATAGTTTTATGGTTTGCAAATATTCTCAGTAATAATAAATAGGTTACCTGTTCTACCTACAGGTACAATAGCAGACAAAAGTTTAAGACGAAGGGACAGTATAAAACATAGTTTTATGGTTTACAAATCTTGTCTGTATATTCATTTTTATTGCTGTCATTGTAGAACATGATTTATCGATTAGCAGAGAATACGAATTTTTTTCTTATCGTATTGTTTCTCATAAATTTATTTATTTTCGTTAACTCGTTGGTTTTAAACTTTTGTCCGCCACTGTATCTCTCCCGTAAAATGTCGCGATGCTATAAATCTTGTTTAACGTTATAAAAAGATCATCAGAGACGGTACTGTTGGCCAACTTTTGGTTTGTTCCATGCAACCGATAAGTTTCGTAACTAATCCAACTAACTTACCTATTACATTCAAATATGCAATATGGCGATGCGCCAGACATGCGCTCAACTAATACAAGACGATAGGAAACTTCAGCCATTTGTCTTATTGTTAGAACTACGCTTCAAGCACTGAATACGCTCGCAGTACATACGAATACGATAAAATTTGGAAGAATTAAAATTGGTTGATGATCACTAATAACGTCGACATTGTAACACACAGTGCAATAACTGTACCCCATTATTATTTTCTACTTACTAAATTTTAATCTTTCCTACGTGCAACCATATGTCTGCGTCTCTTTCTTAAGTAGTTTCTTATATTTAATAACATTGAACACAGTAGGATTGTTTTGTTAAAAAATAAAACTTTTGCATGTATTCAGCGTATAAAAATTAATTGTTAATGAAATTTATTTATAAATAAATTACTCACTAATATTGATGAATTTATAAAAATTGGTGTGAAAATTAAATTTTATACAATAATTTATTATTAATGGAAATAAATTATTGATTGATAAAATTTATTTATAGGTAAATTACTCACTAATATTGATAGATTTATAAAAATTGGTGTGAAAATTAAATTTTTACAATAATTTATTATTAATGGAAATAAATTATTGGTTAATGAAATTTATTTATAAATAAATTACTCACTAATATTGATAAGTTTATAAAAATTAAATTTCATACAACTTATTATTAATGGGAATAAATTATTGGTTGATAAAATTTATTTATAGGTAAATTACTCACTAATATTGATGAATTTATAAAAATTGGTATAAAAATTAAATTTCATACAACAACTTATTATTAATGGGAATAAATTATTGGTTGATAAAATTTATTTATAGGTAAATTACTCACTAATATTGATAAATTTATGTAGGAGCCAGAAGTTGCCCATAGATCGTGAGCGAGCGAAACGTAGTGGTAGAAGCGATTTTGTCACGAGATGCTGTTGTTCGACAAGATTTTCATCTTTTGTTCATTCCGTGCGCGGTGCTCATGTAGTTGTGACCTAATTCTCTTTGTACTATTTTAAAATATATAATCTTTATTTAATTGTTTCCTACATTTATAAAAATTGGTATAAAAATTAAATTTCATACAACTTATTATTAATGGGAATAAATTATTGGTTGATAAAATTTATTTATAGGTAAATTACTCACTAATATTGATAAATTATTTATAAAAATTGATATGAAAATTAAATCTTATTATAAATTTGACTAAATAATTTTAATAGTCTACAAAAATTAATTAATTGCCATGGTGGCCACCTACACCTATTGGGGAAGCACCGGGAACTCTATGAAAACGCAATCCAGTAAACCTAACCTGAACCTAATTGTCGCTAGTTCTAGTGTTAAATAACAAACAATAAGTTATTCGAATCCACTAAAATGTGCGGCAAAAAGAAAGGAGGAACACCGAATAATATAACTTCGGCCGAAAAGATTCATTTAATTAATCCACCGATGAAAGCTTGCTCGCTCCTCCGTGCCGGGTGCGCATTCCATTCCGAAAGTTTTTCGCTTACACTTCGAGCTCGGCCCTTGCATTGAAAGTCATTGAAAATGAGTCAGCTAATGGAGAAGGATGAGACGGAATTGAAAGTCGGCTCGCAACGGCCGTGTCCGTTGAAACTAAACATCATTCGCTCGTGTTCACCGGAAAATGTTGGCCGGCGTTCTCAAAATGGCCGCTCCCTAAGTCTGACCTTTTCACAAAAGCTTCGCAATCCGCGTGGCTCTGCTTTGTTAATCCCAAACGGCAATTTATCCGGGTAGAAGTTGAAGGTAACGAGTCCCTTTCGATGTGTTACGGAAATTGAAAACACGGCCAACGTTCGTGCTGCGGCAATTATTTATTACGGTCTACGAAATTCGTGGCGAGCAGCTTTAACCCTTTGCCGACGAGTGTCGGATATATCCGTCTAACTCTCGCGCTGTGGCTGGCGTTTGTCTGTCGTAAACGACACGTACAGTGCGCGACACTTGATTAAACGCAGTGACATTTTCATTGTATCTTTGTTTAATGATGTTGAAATTAATGTGGTTTATTTTTTTAATATGATAGATCATATTTGATGAAAATTTACGACTTTACTTTCTGAAATTATTTATTCAGTACAAAAATATTCGCTTTTTTAAGAAAAAATGAGATTACTCCTGCGACATTTGAATAAACGCACTATAATTAAAACGTAAAAATACGATGTTATCGCAATAACTAAACTTTATTAATATTTTGTATGTCCGCCATTGTTATTTATGATTTGGAATATGCGATTAGGTAATGATTTATACAGTGTTTCTATATAGTTAATTGGTATACTCTTCCATTCCTTTTCAATAGCGCTTATAAGTTCTTCTTGAGAAGAGAATTGTCTATTATTCACATATACCTTTCTTGATAAGTATCCCCAGACATTTTCAATTATATTTATGTCGGGTGATAATGCTGGCCATTGTAAACAATTTATTTCCTGCTCTTCAAACCAATTTTTAATTAACTTCGCGGTATGTATCGCAGCGTTATCCTGCTGGAAAGTCCATTCATTGTCCTTCATAACATCAAAAATCCTAATTTTTGCTGTTTTCAATATTTCCAGGTATTTTTTTGAATCTTGTCGCCCTTTCATAACTTTCAAATCGACGACGCCTTTAAAGCTCATGGCTCCCCAAATCATGACGGAGCCTCCTCCGTGTTGTCTATGTGAAAAAATTCTTTCTTCTTTTCTTATATCATGATAATAATATGAGTACCCATCTGGGCCGTCTAAGTTAAACTTCTTTTCGTCAGAAAAGATTACTTTTTGCCACTGTGTTATCCAATTCATGTGCTTCCTAGCAAACTCGAGTCCATCCTTCTTATGGTGGTCTTTCAAAAACGGTTCTTTTTCAAACACTTTCTTTTTATGGTAGGTACCTTTTTTAAATATCTCTGTGCAGTTCGTACACTAGCTGAAACATTAGCTTTTTCGGCAATTTACTTCGCACTATAAGTTGAATTTGATGCGATACCCAAAATCGACCTTTTTTCTCTTGGCGATAAGGCTTCTTTAGTTCTGCCTTTGTATAATTTCCCGTAGTTTTCATTACTTTTCAAGTATGAACATACCACGAATTCACTTCTGCTTAATTTTCTTGCAATTTCTCTATTGGAATACCCTTCTTCTTTTAACACTTGGATTTTTCCAATTTCTGTACAGCTTAACTGTTTTGCACGACCAATTATTGCGTCTTTTTCACAAATTTTTAACTTCTTACTACAATATAACGTTGTATCTAATATGTCGATTACTAAGTAAACAGATTAAAACAAAAGAAACTCACAGAACAGTACAAATATAATGCAGAAAGGAACTGCGTTTATTCAAATGTCGCAGGAGTAATCTCATTTTTTCTTAAAAAAACGAATATATTTACACTGAATAAATAATTCCAGAAAGTAAAGGAATAAACTTTCTTCAAATATGACCTATTATATTAAAAAAATAAACCACATTAATTTCAACATCATTAAACAAAGATACAATGAAAATGTCACTGCGTTTAATCAAGTGTCGCGCACTGTATAAGATACGCATGGATATACTAGCCTAAGAAGTCAAGTTGGCCTAAATTTGTTTGTTTATGATTTTGTTAGATTTTATGAAAAATTTATTTAACCCTTTCGCTTCGAATGTCCAGTCAGCCGAAGTACTGTCCATGTACGGGCACAATATGCGTTGTTGCTGTATTTGTTGTTGCGGTTCCTTTATATCCTTTGCCCGCGTTTACGGCTCCCTTCAGAGCCACCTTGGCAACAGCAAACGCCCCTTTTCATTATGCGTTGATATTAAAATCGAGGTGAAAATTTCGTTCGAACCGTTTCGAGGTTCGACGCGCAGGCTTTGATCTCCGTGCAACTCTCTCTACAAATTGTATTTAAAATGTTGCTCGGAAACGCTTTCAGACGACGGGCATTCCCGGAACTCGTCGTACATTTTTACACGTTGCCTTTGGAACACAATGTTCTCCTAGACGTCAACAAAATTTTACAAACTCTATTTAACGCTTAACGTTATTCAACGTTTAACGTTAACTATTTAACACTTTACCGACCGCTCATGGATCAACTTATTCCCGACTGGCTCACATTGCTGTGGATGCATCATTAATGAATTGAACAAAATGATTTTTTTCAAGTAATTGATAGTTTAATATCTTTATACAATATATACAGGGTGTTCGGACAACCCTGGGCTTAAATTGAAAGAGTAACTCCCTGAGACATTCTAAGACGAAAATCAAGAGTAACGATTTTGCGTTTGAGGCTTTGTTTACGAGTTATAACTAGTTAAAGATATCGTTTAATCCGGACCGTTCGACGCTTGAGCATCACTGTGGGACTCAGCGACGTTACCGACCGAGTTGCCTCGGTTACCCGCTCTCAAGAGTGTAATTAATAAGAATTAAAGAATAAAATTTATTCTTTACGTTTAACTTCTGAAACGTTTCGACAGCTACTACTTTTTAATCATTTTTATGAAAGCTTTTTGCATTCATTAATTTATAAGGTTATGAAATTTATCAGTCAACAAAAATTTGTGAATAGCACTTCAAATAAAAGAAAGTACCATTTAAATTCCTTTTTTTATATATAAAAAAAAAAATACGCTAAAATGTTTCTACTGAATTAAGTGCGTTTATTTTAGTGGTTTATATTATTTTTAATATTTGTTGTGATTTTGCACAGTGTCGAAAAATGCATACAAGTGTACGTTTCTCCTTGGGATCAACGGGGACAAGGAATGTCAACTAAGTATTTCTTAAGAATCTAAGAATTTCAGATCAGGTCGTTGTATATTGAGATTCGATCGATACCTGTAACACGTATTCGTGTACGTCGAACCAAGCCTTGCGACTAAAAATGCAATGACATGCAACGACGCACATCCAACCAGAGTGTTCACATTAGTTTAGTATAGTGTATTAAAAATATTAATTAATAATATTAATTCGTGTAAATTTTAAGTTTCTATTAAAAATCTTAATTATGATATTCATAATATTAATTCGTGCAGGTTTCAACTTTCTATTGAAAATATTAATTATGATATTAATAATATTAATTCGTGTAAATTTCAACTTTCTATTAATAATATTAATTCGTGTAAATTTCAACTTTCTATTAAAAATATTAATTAAGATATTAATAATATTAATTCGTGCAAATTTCAAGTTTCTATTAAAAATAATAATTAAGATATTATTAAAATTAATTTGTGTAAATTTCAACTTTCTATTAAAAATATTAATTAAGATATTAACTAATTAATTCGTGCAAGTTTCAACTTTCTATTAAAAATATTTATTATGATATTAATAATATTAATTTGTGTAAATTTCAACTTTCTATTAAAAATAATAATTAAGATATTAACTAATTAATTCGTGCAAGTTTCAACTTTCTATTAAAAATATGTATTATGATATTAATAATATTAATTCGTTGCACGTTTCAAGTTTCTATTAAGAATATTAATTATAATATTAATAATATTAATTCGTGTAAATTTCAAGTTTCTATTAAAAATCTTAATTATGATATTAATAATATTAATTCGTGTAAATTTCAACTTTTTATTAAAAATATTAATTATGATATTAATAAAATTAATTCGTGTAAATTTCAATTTTCTATTATTCCAAACTATTTTCAATCAATTTTCCATTTTATCGCTCATTATCGTGCACCGTTTCTTTTCGTTGCCGTTACTAAAATTTTGCATTAATTACATCTGTTTTCCATGTTACACAATATTTGAAAAACATCTCTTCCATTACCGAGAACTGTTACAAGCACTTTACTGAATGCTCGTAAAAATGGATACGAAAGTGGCGTACAATTTGCGTTTTATCTGAAATGTTACAGTGCCGTACATAATTTTCGTAAACGAACCTGACAAAACAAACGTTTAACATTCGCTTCTCCGAATATTCGTCGAGCGAAGCGAACGTATTATTTTATACAGTTGGGTCGACTGCATTTTTACAAAGGGAGATGGTTGCGATCGACTCGTTCGACCGGCAAAAAGTAAATTAAGTTTGGGACCAATCAAAAGGTCCCGCTATCGATTTTTGTTACACTTTTAACGAACTCACGCACCGTTTCTTCTAATCCGCCACGAGAAATCGGTCACACCTGAAAATGATGTCTCTCTCCCAGCGTGTATCGTTCAAAGATACAAGAACAAAATAAAATTGACGTAAAATCGAATGAACAACGAATGATCCAATTTGTTTTTTTTTTTTTTTTTACGAAAGCTCACATATGTAGGAGCCAGAAATTACCCATAGATTTATTAAGTTTTATTTATACTAATTAGGATTTAAGATTATGAAGGTTTAGTGGCGAAATTATTTCGTGGGACGGCACTGCCTGCGCGGAGGGCAGAAGATCGTGAGCGAGCGAAACGGAGTTGTTGTAAAAACGATTTTGTCACGAAATGATTTCTTTTTTCTGACAGAAGACGTCCATCCTTTTTTTTTTTTTTTTTTTTTTTTTATGTGAGTGTTTAACGTCGCATCGACTACCAGGTCATTAGCGACGGTTTAATAGTGGGTTAGATTTTGTTAGTTAAGTCGGAGTCGAATAGATATTCCAATGTATTTTTTATATTCTTTTCTGAAGTCAGTGCCGTGTGGGGGATAATTTTATGCTTTTTCCTATAGGCTTCGAATTTTATACAATCGTATAGAAGGTGGTGAACAGTAATTTTGGTACGACAGGTATTGCAGATTGGTGGTTCCTTTTTTTTTTTTCTAGTAAATATTCATGAGTAATCCTGGTGTGGCCGGTCCTCAGGCGAGACATTATTATCCTCTCCTTCCTATTTAGCTCACTGATAGGGATCTGTTGAGTGAAATCTTTTACAACGTTGTGGATTTTTGTCTTCTTAGAATTGATCCAGATTTGATTCCATTGTATCCTAACGATATTCTTGAAGTGGTTAATGAGCTCCGGATGGGGAATAGGGGTGTTCACTTTATCTAGAGGGAGAGTTACTGCCTCCTTAGAGCTGGAGTCCGCTTTTTCGTTCCCGTTCATTCCGTGCGCAATGTTCATGTAATTGTAACCTAACTATCTTTTGTATTATTTTAAAATGTATAATCTTTTATTAATTGTTTCCTACACATATAATAGTTGAAGCAACCAGCAAAGTTTTACAGTTTCAATCGACAAGTGTCTTAGCTGTTCTCAAAGTCTAATTCGAATTAAATCACATCGACAGCTTTCGAACGTTTGAAAGCGGATTATTTATGGCCGCCAAGGAGATCAGGATTTTTCGCGTATAACGGGTGGCACACTTTTTTTCCAGCTGAACGCTAGTAGGCAAATCTTGTACGAGCTAGTGGCACGCGGTGAAAAATGGCACGATAACGGATGACCAATATCTTCTCAATAGCTGGATATTGATGAACCCGCCCCTCTCACCCTCCCCATGCCGTAGTTGGTATTATCCACTCTTCTTTTCACCGGCAATGTGAATCAACCAGAAGTAAAATGAAAAATCATACTACATTCAGCTACAGATCCTCACCGAAGATTACCAATGAAACAGGTTCCGTTTGTGATAAATTACATTACTCTGGACGTGACAGTTTGTATGTACGAAAGACTTGTCTTCTCTGCTGCTGGTGTTCTACATTTTACTGTTATCGTAATTAATTCCTTTCTTTTAGAATAAAAAAAAATAAGATAAAATAAAATGATAAACCAGCAGAAAATGTTACTGCACAATTTATCTCTACCTTTTTATGCAGAAATTAAAAAGTTGAACGATGGTATCTCGTTATTGTTTAATACTTCGCAACTTTTATTTACGTTTAATGTTTCACGACATTCTGCTTCAATTATTTGCCCATAATCGTTGCTTTCGTGTATCGGCCAATGTAACTGGTTGAAAATTAATCGATGTTTTTCAACGATATTCGAGCTTTAACGCACCTTCTGAACGCGATTATAAACAATTTAACTTTATTGAAACTTAACGCATAATTTGTTAAATCATATCGAATCATGTCACAATTCAATCCAACGTATTAATATATTTAACGCTAGAACTACCAAGGGGGTAAAAATGACCCAATTTGCAATTTTTCATCGAAACGTGGTAAACCTACTGTGGTAAATATTCTGAATTTGAAAATTTTTGAAGTTGGTAGTTTGGGAAGATTTCAGAATTAACCCTTTGCGCTCGAGAGGTGACTGTTAGTCACCAAACGATAGTTTCGCAAATTTTCAGACTTTAGTTAGTTTGTTTATTAGTCAGACTCAAAGGTTAAATAGTCATACACGTAAATTTTAGTGTATCACTTAATTAAATTAAATGACGTTTAATATAGGCGAATCCTGGTAAATATTCTGAATTTGAAAATTTTTGAAATTAGTAGTTTGGGAAGATTTTAAAATTAACCCTTTGCGCTCGAGAGGTGAGTGTTAGTCACCAAACGATAGTTTCGCAAATTTTCAGACTTTAGTTAGTTTGTTTATTAGTCAGACTCAAAAGTTAAACAGTCATATATGTAAATTTTAGTGTATCACTTAATTAAACTAAATGACGCTTAATATAGGCGAATCTTGGTAAATATTCTGAATTTGAAAATTTTTGAAATTAGTAGTTTGAGAAGATTTTAGAATTAACCCTTTGCGCTCGAGAGGTGAGTGTTAGTTACCAAACGATAGTTTCGCAAATTTTCAGACTTTAGTTAGTTTGTTTATTAATGAGGCTCAGAGGTTAAACAGTCATACATGTGAATTTTAGTGTATCACTTAATTAAACTAAATGACGTTTAATATAGACAAATCTTAGTAAATACTTGGAGTTTCAAAATTGTCGAAGTTAGTATCGTTAAACAACTAACAGTCATCTCTCCAGTGCAAAGGGTTAACCCTTTATTTGGTAATGTTGACCTCAAGCAACATGCGTTTCTAGCAGTTTGCACGTGAAATAGCAACATGCCCTAATTATTTATGCCCATTACATAAATTATGTTAATAAAATTTTCTCAGCTGTTCACTCTCTTAGAAAGGGCATAAATACTTAACTTGGATAACCTCCACATTTGTTTATTTGAAATTTCAATGCTCGTCAGATAAAGGATTAATATAACTGCTTTTCGAATCCTACGAAAAATTGGGATGAACAAAAGAAGAATTGAAATCCACGCAAAATATTTGTATTTATAAACGATTAACGTACAAGGGGGTATGTACACGACATAAAATAGTCAGAGGGTAGCACGCAACCATTAACACGTAAATTTCGAAATTTGCGTGAATTCGTGTTTCACAACCTGTAAAGTACAGATGGTGAATAAATTACATCGTTTCACGCGAAATATAGAAAATTAGATTGGTCCTCTAATTCTTAAGCCGCGTCCACATAGAAGAGAACAGTTCGCCAGCAGTGTGGACGCGGCATTACGCACAGCGTGGTAAGGAAAACCACTTGACCCGTTCCCGGAACCTCCTCAGCCGATAGCTCGACCTTACATAAATATTTCTTCGAGGCGATTGATTTTTGTTTCTTCGTTAAGATACGAATTTCCAACACCCTTTGGTCTTAAACTTATGTCCGCTACCGTACATTATTCCTGTCACAGCACCTCAGCCAGTCGTATTCAATTCGAAGTTTCGCAAACCCCAACCGGTCAATCGTATCGATCGTAAGAACGAAAGGAAACAAATGCTTCGTGGACAACAGAAAGAGCACGACCCGTCGATGAATCGGGGGATGTATACGAAACTCAAACTGTATCGATTTCTCGGCCGTATTGACGGGAGTCGAGTAATCAAGATGGAGTCAATAATCCATGATCCGTTCAGCCTGGGAACCGGTCTGCCTAACGTGTAATTGGGATCAGTGCTTATCTGTTGGCGCACACCGGGTTTCAACCCCCTTGCCAACATCCCTTCCCCCCTCTCTTCGCATCCACCGTCGCCTTCGCGCGATTCGTACAAGCCTACTTAGCGTGACAAATCCTCAAAGCGTTTTGGGAACCGAAGACTCGTTAACTGGCTACAGTAATCCTTGAACGTGCGACGAATCACAAATTTGCTCGCGTGCGCTCCTTAGCCGCCGTTCCGTTTGTTCGAGACGGGGCCGAACAATCTTCATGGAAATTCATTTCGTGTATCGAAGATCTTGTTGTCGAGAGATCTTTCAGTTTCCTTGTTACCGTTTTTCGATGACAATATTACGAGAGGAATCATACATTTAGGGGAAATTGTTCTGTCGAAACTTTCGAAAACCTACCCGGCTCGGTTAACTCGTTAACCTGAAAAGGTGCGGTTCGATTCAACATTTTTTTCTTTTTACTTACTGTAGAAAGTGTCTTATAATTATTAGACTTAATATTATTATTGTTATTAATATTAATATTATT
>JAOPTO010001685.1:0-44947 GCA_033822845.1 Tetrapedia diversipes
ATTTAATTTCATCCTAATGCTAATCCAATTTTATTTCTCTGATATACCCCGCTCGAAACTTATGCCGTTCGCCATTTTGTCGCATTTCATTATATTCCATTCTGATTTCGCATCGGGGCTCGCTCGTCCATATGCTTCTTGTTCTAATCCGTTCCGAGGGTTCTTGTTCCTTCAACTCTTTTCCTATGCGTTTTTGCGTTTCGAGATCAACCCAAATCAATGCATTGCCCACAACCCCTTCCCCCTGACCCCCATTTATTTTCCACATCTAGCTTTCCAGCCCTTAATTCTACGTATAAGCGTCTCCAGTACACCACACAGGACAACGAGGGATGCGTGCGACTTGGTTTAAGTTAGCTATACGGTAGTATAAGCATGTACACTTTAGTGTAGGCGATTTTCGCACAAGGAAATCTTGTCCAACTTAAAGCGGAAAGATTCACTTTCACTCGATCCCCGTCGTCGTATCGCAAAGAACAATTCAGTGTTCTCGCGCGTATATAGTTTCGCAATCGTTCGGTGTCGGAGGGCTTTGCATGGCGCACTCGTTCGCCGCCGTGGTGCGACATGCGCTTTTTAATTGCATGCTTCTGTAAGACGCTCTCGCGAGTCTTCTCCAATCTCAATCGTTGCACGATATTCCATGTTCGCGCCGCGATTGTTGGGGCGGCGTTATCACGATGCGACTACCGGTGTCCAGTCGGGGAACTGCGGCCGTGTGTCGGATGGAGCGGTGGTTGCTCTCGACCAGGGTTAGGACCTGCAGGTGGACGGGTCTCGGCGCTACGCGTTGGCGACAGCGGCATGCTCCTACCACTGGTCGCAGTTGTGAGGCGCTCCGCCAGTTTGTGGGGCGTTCTTGCATCCGTTAGTCGGCAGGGGGGACTGTTGCATCCATTTGTAGGGCCGTGCTCGAACTCTAGCTGGGCCCCGTGAGTTTTATCGCCATGGCGTCGCCCCAGCGACCGCGTAAGTCGCGGCATGGATGCCGTGACACGGTTGAAGGCGGGGGCGGCTCGCGAGAGCGCATTTGGCATGCTATTATTAAGTGCATGAGAGTGCGTTGTGCACTGTTCGACGATGTTGGCCAGCGATTGCGAACTCGGTAGTTTCGGTCGCGACGCGATTTTTAATTGCTCGCGATTATTACCGAACACCCACTTTGGGTGGTTTTCGGATCATCTGTTAATGATCAATCGATCATTGCATATAGTTTAGTGTTGCGATATTAGAGTCCCACCTTAGCTTTCCGTATCGAAATCCCTTTGCAATGCACGACAATTTTCAAGTGCATATTAGCCTCACTTTCTTGCACTCGCTTTAAGTTGAACAAGCGTATCCTCGAATGCGATATCCGCCACTTAGAATAGGTCGCCATTGTAATTTCATGTGAATCCGAAGTTCATCCTACACTTTATTAAACACTTTCAACTAGTTATCATTTGTTTAACGTTAGAGTCGTAAATTATAGACACGTAGAATGAATTTCGGACGAGTCTCGCTCGTTGCGTAGCCACCTCCCCTAGGTGAGACTCGGTAATTGACGTCGGTTTCCAAAGAACACGCATTCTTTGGAAATCTACGTCAAGCTAAGAGCTACGCATGGTTCGCGATTCAATTTAGAGTTTGCATATATTTGCTCCCGGTCTTAAACCGATTGGAGATTGACTGACGTATTAGAATCTTTTAACTTTTGTAGAATCACTAGCTTTTGTTCGTACTCCGTCCGTCGCGTTCAATGGTACCGTCAAATAACTTATTCGCACTATTGGATTGATCCATTAGTGCGAATGAGTTATCGCGTAATATACTAACTTTCATGTTGCAGGTATTTAACTAACTAATTTAATTTCATCCTAATGCTAATATAATTTTATTTATCTGATATACCCCGCTCGAAACTTATGTCTCGTTCGCCATTTTGTCGCATTTCATTATATTCCATTCTGATATCGCATCGGGGCTCGCTCGTCCATATGCACCTCGTTCTAATCCGCTCCGAGGGTTCTTGTTCCTTCAACTCTTTTCCTAAGCGTTTTTGCAATTCGAGATCAACCCAAATCAATGCATTGCCCACAACCCCTTCCCCTTCCCCCTAACCCCCATTTATTTTTCACATCTAGCTTTACAGCACTTAATTCTACGTATAAGCGTTTCCAGTACACCACACAGGACAGCGAGGGATGCGTGCGACTCGGTTTAAGTTAGCTATAAGGTAGCATAAGCATGTACATTTTGGTGTAGGCGATTTTCGCACAAGGAAATCTTGTCCAACTTGAAGCGGAAAGATTCACTTTCACTCGATCCCCGTCGTCGTATCGCAAAGAACAATTCAGTGTTCTCGCGCGTATATAGTTCCGCAATCGTTCGGTGTCGGAGGGCTTTGCATGGCGCACTCGTTCGCCGCCGTGGTGCGACATGCGCTTTCTAATTGCATGCTTCTGTAAGACACTCTCGCGAGTCTTCTCCAATCTCAATCGTTGCACGATATTCCATGTTCGCGCCGCGATTGTTGGGGCGGCGTTATCACGATGCGACTACCGGTGTCCAGTCGGGGAACTGCGGCCGTGTGTCGGATGGAGCGGTGGTTGCTCTCGACCAGGGTTAGGACCTGCAGGTGGACGGGTCTCGGCGCTACGCGTTGGCGACAGCGGCATGCTCCTACCACTGGTCGCAGTTGTGAGGCGCTCCGCCAGTTTGTGGGGCGTTCTTGCATCCGTTAGTCGGCAGGGGGGACTGTTGCATCCATTTGTAGGGCCGTGCTCGAACTCTAGCTGGGCCCCGTGAGTTTTATCGCCATGGCGTCGCCCCAGCGACCGCGTAAGTCGCGGCATGGATGCCGTGACACGGTTGAAGGCGGGGGCGGCTCGCGAGAACGCATTTGGCATGCAATTATTAAGTGCATGAGAGTGCGTTGTGCACTGTTCGACGATGTT
Organism: Tetrapedia diversipes; assembly: GCA_033822845.1. Lineage (NCBI taxonomy): Eukaryota > Metazoa > Arthropoda > Insecta > Hymenoptera > Apidae > Tetrapedia > Tetrapedia diversipes. The sequence goes on from JAOPTO010001685.1 coordinate 2,937, forward strand.
GGCCAGCGATTGCGAACTCGGTAGTTTCGGTCGCGACGCGATTTTTAATTGCTCGCGTTTATTACCGAACACCCACTTTGGGTGGTTTTCGGATCATTTTTTAATGATCAATCGATCATTGCATGTAGTTTAGTGTTGCGATATTAGAGTCCCACCTTAGCTTTCCGTATCGAAATCCCTTTGCAATGCACGACAATTTTCAAGTGCATATTAGCTTCACTTTCTTGCACTCGCTTTAAGTTGAACAAGCGTATCCTCGAATGCGATATCCGCCACTTAGAATTGCTCGCAAATTGTAATTTCATGTGAATCCGAAGTTCATTCTACACTTTATTAAACACTTTCATCCACATATCATTTGTTTAACGTTAGAGTCGTAATTTATAGACACGTAGAATGAATTTCGGACGAGTCTCGCTCGTTGCGTAGCCACCTCCCCTAGGTGAGACTCGGTAATTGACGTCGGTTTCCAAAGAACACGCATTCTTTGGAAATCTACGTCAAGCTAAGAGCTACGCATGGTTCGCGATTCAATTTAGAGTTTGCATATTTTTGCTCCCGGTCTTAAACCGATTGGAGATTGACTGAAGTATTAGAATCTTTTTAACTTTTGTAGAATCACTAGCTTTTGTTCGTACTCCGTCCGTCGCGTTCTATGATAATGTCAAATAACTTATTCGCACTATTGGATTGATCCATTAGTGCGAATGAGTTATCGCGTAACATACTAACTTTCATGTTGCAGGTATTTAACTAACTAATTTAATTTCATCCTAATGCTAATCCAATTTTATTTCTCTGATATACCCCGCTCGAAACTTATGCCGTTCGCCATTTTGTCGCATTTCATTATATTCCATTCTGATTTCGCATCGGGGCTCGCTCGTCCATATGCTTCTTGTTCTAATCCGTTCCGAGGGTTCTTGTTCCTTCAACTCTTTTCCAATGCGTTATTGCATTTCGAGATCAACCCAAATCAATGCATTGCCCACAACCCCTTCTCCTTAACCCCCATTCATTTTTCACATCTAGCTTTCCAGCCCGTAATTCTACGTATAAGCGTTTCCAGTACACCACACAGGACAACGAGGGATGCGTGCGACTCGGTTTAAGTTAGCTATAAGGTAGTATAAGCATGTACATTTTAGTGTATGCGATTTTCGCACAAGGAAATCTTGTCCAACTTAAAGCGGAAAGATTCACTTTCACTCGATCCCCGTCGTCGTACCGTAAAGAACAATTCAGTGTTCTCGCGCGTATATGGTTTCGCAATCGTTCGGTGTCGGAGGGCTTTGCATGGCGCACTCGTTCGCCGCCGTGGTGCGACATGCGCTTTTTAATTGTATGCTTCTGTAAGACGCTCTCGCGAGTCTTCTCCAATCTCACTCGTTGCACGATATTCCATGTTCGCGCCGCGGTTGTTGGGGCGGCGTCATGGCGATGCGACTACCGGTGTCCAGTCGGGGAACTGCGGCGCTGTGTCGGATGGAGCGGTGGTTGCTCTCGACCAGGGTTAGGCCCTGCAGGTGGACGGGTCTCGGCGCTACGCGTTGGGGACAGCGGCATGCTCCTTCCACTGGTCGCCGTTGCGAGGCGCGCCACCAGTTTGTGGCCCGTTCTTTCATCCGTTAGTCGGCAGGGGTGGACTGCTGCATCCATTTGTAGGTCCGTGCTCGAACCCTGGCTGAGCCCCGTGAGTTTTATCGCCATGGCGTCGCCCCAGTGACCGCGTAAGTCGCGGCATGGATGCCGTGACACGGTTGAAGGCGGGGGCGGCTCGCGAGAGCGCATTTTGCATGCAATTATTAAGTGCATGAGAATGCGTTGTGCACTGTTCGACGATGTTGGCCAGCGATTGCGAACTCGGGAGTTTCGGTCGCGTCGCGATTTTTCATTGCTCGCGTTTATTACCGAACACCCACTTTGGGTGGTTTTCGGATCATTTTTTAATGATCAATCGATCATCGCATATAGCTTAGTGTTGCGATATTAGAGTCCCACCTTAGTTTTCCGTATCGAAATCCCTTTGCAATGCACGACAATTTTCAAGTGCATATTAGCTTCACTTTCTTGCACTCGCTTTAAGTTGAACAAGCGTATCCTCGAATGCGATATCCGCCACTTAGAATAGGTCGCCATTGTAATTTCATGTGAATCCGAAGTTCATCCTACACTTTATTAAACACTTTCAACTATTTATCATTTGTTTAACGTTAGAGTCGTAAATTATAGACACGTGGAATGAATTTCGGACGAGTCTCGCTCGTTGCGTAGCCACCTCCCCTAGGTGAGACTCGGTAATTGACGTCGGTTTCCAAAGAACAAGCATTCTTTGGAAATCTACGTCAAGCTAAGAGCTACGCATGGTTCGCGATTCGATTTAGAGTCTGCATATTTTAGCTCCCGGTCTTAAACCGATTGGAGAATGGTTAAATTATTAGAATCTTTTTAACTTATGTAGAATCACTAGCTTTTGTTCGTACTCCGTCCGTCGCGTTCAATGATGCCGTCAAATAACTTATTCGCACTATTGGATTGATCTATTAGTGCGAATGAGTTATCGCGTAATATACTAACTTTCATGTTGCAGGTATTTAACTAACTAACTAATTTAATTTCATCCTAATGCTAACATAATTTTATTCATCTGATACACCCCGCTCGAAACTTATACCGTTCGCCATTTTGTCGCATTTCATTATATTCCATTCTGGTTTCGCATCGGGGCTCGTTCGTCCATATGCTTCTTGTTCTAATCCGTTCCGAGGGTTCGTGTTCCTTCAACTCTTTTCCTATGCGTTTTTGCATTTCGAGATCAGCCCAAATCAATGCATTGCCCACCACCCCTCCCCCCTAGCCTCATTTATTTTTCACATCCAGCTTTGCAGCACTTATTTCTACGTATAAGCGTTTCGAGTACACCACACAGGGCAGCGAGGGATGCGTGCGATTCGGTTTAAGTTAGTTATAAGGTAGTGTAAGCATGTACGTTTTAGTGTAGGCGATTTTCGCACAAGGAAATCTTGTCCAACTTAAAGCGGAAAGATTCACTTTCACTCGATCCCCGTCGTCGTATCGCAAAGAACAATTCAGTGTTCTCGCGCGTATATAGTTTCGCAATCGTTCGGTGTCGGAGGGCTTTGCATGGTGCACTCGTTCGCCGCCGTGGTGCGACATGCGCTTTTTAATTGCATGCTTCTGTAAGACGCTCTCGCGAGTCTTCTCCAATCTCACCCGTTGCACGATATTCCATGTTCGCGCCGCGGTTGTTGGGGCGGCGTCATGGCGATGCGACTACCGGTGTCCAGTCGGGGAACTGCGGCGCTGTGTCGGATGGAGCGGTGGTTGCTCTCGACCAGGGTTAGGTCCTGCAGGTGGACGGGTCCCGCGCGTTACGCGTTGGGGGACAGCGGCATGCTCCTTCCACTGGTCGCCGTTGTGAGGCGCGCCGCCAGTTTGTGACGCGTTCTTGCATCCGTTAGTCGGCAGGGGTGGACTGCTGCATCCATTTGTAGGGCCGTGCTCGAACCCTGGCTGAGCTCCGTGAGTTTTATCGCCATGGCGTCGCCCCAGCGACCGCGTAAGTCGCGGCATGGATGCCGTGACACGGTTGAAGGCGGGGGCGACTCTCGAGAGCGCATTTCGCATGCAATTATTAAGTGCATGAGAGTGCGTTGTGCACTGTTCGACGATGTTGGCCAGCGATTGCGAACTCGGTAGTTTCGGTCGCGGCGCGATTTTTAATTGCTCGCGTTTATTACCGAACGCCCACTTTGGGTGGTTTTCGGATCATTTTTTAATGATCAATCGATCATTGCATATAGTTTAGTGTTGCGATGTTAGAGTCCCACTTTAGTTTTCCGTATCGAAATCCCTTTGCAATGCACGACAATTTTCAAGTGCATATTAGCTTCACTTTCTTGCACTCGCTTTAAGTTGAACAAGCGTATCCTCGAATGCGATATCCGCCACTTACAATTGCTCGCCATTGTAATTCCGTGTGAATCCGAAGTTCATTCTACACTTTATTAAACCCTTTCAACCCCTTATCATTTGTTTAACGTTAGAGTCGTAAATTATAGACACGTAGAATGAATTTCGGACGAGTCTCGCTCGTTGCGTAGCCACCTCCCCTAGGTGAGACTCGGTAATTGACGTCGGTTTCCAAAGAACAAGCATTCTTTGGAAATCTACGTCAAGCTAAGAGCTACGCATGGTTCGCGATTCGATTTAGAGTCTGCATATTTTAGCTCCCGGTCTTAAACCGATTGGAGAATGGTTAAATTATTAGAATCTTTTTAACTTATGTAGAATCACTAGCTTTTGTTCGTACTCCGTCCGTCGCGTTCAATGATGCCGTCAAATAACTTATTCGCACTATTGGATTGATCTATTAGTGCGAATGAGTTATCGCGTAATATACTAACTTTCATGTTGCAGGTATTTAACTAACTAACTAATTTAATTTCATCCTAATGCTAACATAATTTTATTCATCTGATACACCCCGCTCGAAACTTATACCGTTCGCCATTTTGTCGCATTTCATTATATTCCATTCTGGTTTCGCATCGGGGCTCGTTCGTCCATATGCTTCTTGTTCTAATCCGTTCCGAGGGTTCGTGTTCCTTCAACTCTTTTCCTATGCGTTTTTGCATTTCGAGATCAGCCCAAATCAATGCATTGCCCACCACCCCTCCCCCCTAGCCTCATTTATTTTTCACATCCAGCTTTGCAGCACTTATTTCTACGTATAAGCGTTTCGAGTACACCACACAGGGCAGCGAGGGATGCGTGCGATTCGGTTTAAGTTAGTTATAAGGTAGTGTAAGCATGTACGTTTTAGTGTAGGCGATTTTCGCACAAGGAAATCTTGTCCAACTTAAAGCGGAAAGATTCACTTTCACTCGATCCCCGTCGTCGTATCGTAAAGAACAATTCAGTGTTCTCGCGCGTATATAGTTTCGCAATCGTTCGGTGTCGGAGGGCTTTGCATGGCGCACTCGTTCGCCGCCGTGGTGCGACATGCGCTTTTTAATTGCATGCTTCTGTAAGACGCTCTCGCGAGTCTTCTCCAATCTCACTCGTTGCACGATATTCCATGTTCGCGCCGCGGTTGTTGGGGCGGCGTCATGGCGATGCGACTACCGGTGTCCAGTCGGGGAACTGCGGCGCTGTGTTGGATGGAGCGGTGGTTGCTCTCGACCAGGGTTAGGTCCTGCAGGTGGACGGGTCTCGGCGCTACGCGTTGGGGACAGCGGCATGCTCCTTCCACTGGTCGCCGTTGTGAGGCGCTCCGCCAGTTTGTGGAGCGTTCTTGCATCCGTTAGTCGGCAGGGGTGGACTGTTGCATCCATCTGTAGGGCCGTGCTCGAACCCTAGCTGGGCCCCGTGAGTTTTATCGCCATGGCGTCGCCCCAGCGACCGCGTAAGTCGCGGCATGGATGCCGTGACACGGTTGAAGGCGGGGGCGGCCCGCGAGAGCGCATTTGGCATGCAATTATTAAGTGCATGAGAGTGCGTTGTGCACTGTTCGACGATGTTGGCCAGCGATTGCGAACTCGGTGGTTTCGGTCGCGCCGCGACTTTTAATTGCTCGCGTTTATTACCGAACACCCACTTTGGGTGGTTTTCGGATCATTTTTTAATGATCAATCGATCATTGCATGTAGTTTAGTGTTGCGATATTAGAGTCCCACCTTAGTTTTCCGTATCGAAATCCCTTTGCAATGCACGACAATTTTCAAGTGCATATTAGCTTCACTTTCTTGCACTCGCTTTAAGTTGAACAAGCGTATCCTCGAATGCGATATCCGCCACTTACAATTGCTCGCCATTGTAATTCCGTGTGAATCCGAAGTTCATTCTACACTTTATTAAACCCTTTCAACCCCTTATCATTTGTTTAACGTTAGAGTCGTAAATTATAGACACGTAGAATGAATTTCGGACGAGTCTCGCTCGTTGCGTAGCCACCTCCCCTAGGTGAGACTCGGTAATTGACGTCGGTTTCTAAAGAATGCATGATCTTTGCAAATCTACGTCAAGCTAAGAGCTACGCATGGTTCGCGATTCAATGTAGAGTTTGCATATTTTCGCTCCCGGTCTTAAACCGATTGGAGGTTGATCAGATTATTAGATTGCTTTTAACTTTCGCATAATTTTTCACTTTTGTTCGTTCTCCGTCCGCCGCGTTTTATGATAGCGTTAAATAATTTTTACACACAGAACTGGATATAACCATTTGTATGAATAAGTTATCGTATAATATTCTAATTTGTTCACAGGTATCATAATTTATTTTCCTATTTCGGATATTTAAACTATTAAACCAATTATACCCTAACTCTGGCATTTCCACATTTATTCAACGAACTCTTCGCGCGAATTTCCATTTCGTCGTATTCGATCTGGCGCTCGTACATTCTCTACTTCTCCTTCGAATTTATTCTGATGTTTGTACGTTCACTGTATTGCATCTGTTTCGTTATACATTTTGTCTACACCATATTAATGCCCACAATTCCACCCCTCCCCCCTGCCCAACCGTCCTATAGGCCCTAGATATCTCATTCGCATGGTGATAGTTTTTAAGCCATTACCTTCGATCGAAGCGTTCTAGTACACCACACAGGACACCAAGAGATGCGTGCGACATAGTTTCAATTACATAAGAGCTAGCATAAGCATGTCAATTTTATTCTGGGCGCTTCTCCTACAAGGAAACCTTGTCCAACTTATAGCGAAGCAGTTCGCTTTCCCTGTAAACTCGCCGCCTTATCGTATAGAACAATTCAATGTTCTCGTGCGTGTATAGTTTCGTAATCGTTCGGTGTCGGAGGGCTTTGCATCGCGCACTCGCTCGCCGTCGCGCGACATGCGCTTAATAATTCCATGCTTCTCTCAGACACTCTCGCTAGTCTTCACCAATCTCGCTCGTGTCACGAGCAAGGTAACTTGTTAAGGTAACTTTTGTTAGAAATTTCTTTTTACACGGAACTGAGGATCGCAGCTGTTATAAAAAGGAGTTAAAATTCAAAAAATGGTCAAGAATCATTATAAATAAGTTTTGTGGGTAAATATGTTAAACAAAACAATTGGGAAATCATGAGAATAAACAAATATGATAATATTGCTCGTATCTTCTATGACAACAATTAGATTTAACGATTGTTCACTTAAAAATATGTGCTTTTAACGCCAAGCTTTATTTCGTTTATTACAGTGCTTAGTCTTTTATCTGGTTTAAGCTATTCAAAGAGATAACATAACATGTTTTCAATATAAACGTAGCAGTCCGCTTAAAAACAAAAAGTTCCTCACAACATGGATTACTATGCCTGAAGTATTGGTAAGTGGTGTAACGAGTTAACTCGTCTTTCTCGATTAACCCATTAAACTCCCAGCTTCATTTTAATTAACCGTATCCTGAAATAAATCGATAGCACGCGAATAGAGTACGGAACTACCGGTATAATTTATGTAAAATGTAAAATGATAATGGCTTTTCGTAAAGTTTGTTACAGATTGCTAATTGGAGACCATGTAGGTAGGTCTTTAGCTGTTGTTTTGCAACAAAATTTAAAAATCCTTGCGGTTTATCGTTAAAGACAAGTCAACGATTCAGAATTGAAAAGCTCTCTTCGTTAAAGTAAAGTATTAGGTCTGTATAAAAATTCTGTTGGCTTTCAGGAAGGATACGTATTTGTTCTTATTATGCTTATAATTAAGCATTACCAAAATATTTTTCTCCACATTATATACAATTATGTAAATTTAAACTAGAAATGAGATACATGCGTTAAAAGAATGAAACCATTAAACATCAACAATGTATTCACATTGCATACTTTTCTCTACTACCCTTTCTTTCTTTAATTTACATTACTGAACTTTCTTTTTCAACGCTATACTTACTTAAATAAATTTCAGGAATTTGAGTAACAATTTACAATAATGGCAACGAATAGAAAAAATGTTTACAAATAAAATTTTCTGTTAACAAAATATTTATCTTAAATGGATTAACCCTTTGCACTCGGCTGTCCCCTCTCATGGGACATCGTAATCCTAGCATATGATAGTTTTGCAAATTTTCAGAAATTAGTCCATACCCGGACGTTAAATAGTCATATATGTAAATTTTAATATACGACTTAACTAAACCAAATGAAGTTTAATATACATGAATCATAGTAAATAATTCGAATTTGAAAATTTTTGAAGTTGGTATCATTAAACGACTAACAGTGTACGTCTCGAATGCAAAGGGTTAATTTACAAGCGATAGGATTTTTACATAAACCTGTTACGTATAACGTTTTATCCTGATGAGAATAAGCAGCTGTTTGTTGTCGGTTAATAAAAGTAAGTTAGTACTTCGTCGTTTACCTTAACGCAACATACGGGACGAGGGAGGAAAAAGCGAGGGAAAAAAGCAAGTTAGCAGCTAGTTGCCGATTGTCTCACGTCCGATTAGGCGGCAACAACGTAAGGGTGAATCCCCATGGCGCCGATACTTTTCAGGCATCGAGGCAACGAGAAGGAGCGGTACACAGATGCGTACGCGCGCCGTAATTAAATAAAAAGTCCATCAGTTATAGTGGTGCTACGAAACTGTTGTCGTGCGCTGACAGGATCAAGGACTCGCGGGAATTTAGATGGGAAAACCGTCGGTGTTGCGTATCGATCCTCGATTACGTGTACAGTCAGACACAAAAATCTTCGTTCCCTTTGCCGAATTACAAGTGTTAAAGAAGAAACAAGGATTTGTTACATTTTATGGGTATTAATTTATTTACTAACTATAGTTAGCCAGATTCTAAGTAAAAGTGGCGAAATTCCTTGCACTTGTTTACTAGAAATGGTAATTCACCATAAATGTGCTAATTGCAAAAAATCTGTTGTGATTAATTTTAACTTTAATTTCATTCAAAATATAAACGGGCAGAGCCCATTAGTGTAGAAAAAATGTCATCACAGTTAGGACTTACAATAATGGTTTTACATCTGAGTTAATCTGCGACAATTTAAGGTTAATGAAGTTGTAACAACACATTATGTTGATTAATTAATTATTGATATTTGTTTCTAAAGAAACGTAAAAAAGATAGCTATCTTCTTCAGAATCTGTCTAACTTTGAATGTTTAATAGAATTACTAGATTATTAGGCGAAGCCTTTTTGTTTTGAATGTACGATGTTTATCAGATGTACGGAGACTTTTATCACTGACTGTACCACAGAATTAAAAGCATTCCTAAATAAACGATTCAGAGTGAATCAACGAAACAGTATGCTCGAACCGATTCGTACCATTGTATGATCCTGTTGTTCCTTTTACATTTTCAGAATTCATTAAAAACAGGAACGAAAAAGCGATAAATAAAAAAAAAAAAGAATGGCGGACAGGAGAAATTGAAACGCAACACCTGCGATAATGATAAAGGTACCAAAATAGTAGATCGCGATGGAAATACAACAATTGGACACCTGTCAATTCCAGTTTCCATTAATTTTCGAAAGGAAAAAATAAAAAAAAATGAAAAACGTTTTACAGGCACAAATTTTTTTACGCGAAACAGCCCTGTTTGCGGCATGTCCGACAATCTCGTCCGGCCAAGCGCTAAAAACACGCTTTTTTCGGATCGTTTTCGCGCCGACAAACGGGAAACGCGGTTCGACGCCGTTTTTTTCCGCGATTTACAAATCGTTCGGCTGAAGTTGCCACCGTTTCCCACCGAAAAATCCCTGTGTATCGCTGGCGACATCGTGCATAATGAAAATTGGTGGTCGTTTCGCAGATACATCTTTCTGTTTTATTCTTTGTTTTCATCCATTGACTCACGGGTGGAAACCATTTAGTACCGAAAAATTAGAGTTACAGGTTGTGCAAAGTGATGAAATATTGAAAAGAGAAAGGAAAATGACGGTTAAAAGTAAGGTATGGGGAAAATGCAGTAAAACAGAGATTATTAAAATCTGAAAATGTTCAAACCCGTTAAGTTAACAAAACGAAAATTATGTGTTGTTCAAATCATTGTATCTGTCCACAATTTTGCATCTTTCTTTTTATGAACCTTTCACTAAATTTCATTATCAGCTGAATAATCTTTTGTAATCTTGTTTAATGCACTCTGTATTTTTACCTCTGTAAATCAATGGGCTTATAGCCTATGAATAAATAAATAAATAAAAATAAATCTTTCTTACTTTTTTTTTTTAAAAACACAACACGAATTTATCGCACATTTAACAAACTCATTTTATCGTTTGTTTGTTATGAAAAAATTTGGTGTATTAGTTCGCCAAGAAAAGAGAATATCTGTTACACTGTGTTTCATCAATCTGTAATACCGTTGATACTATATTATATTGTCTTATTTTTGTTTTCGAAAGTATAATATGAATTTATTGCGTAAATAATAAACATCTTTCATCGTTTCCTTTTTACGATACAGAGGAAACTTGTAGGAGATGGTAATGTATAACGCCAGATGATGTTTCTTCGTGATAGACGTCTGTCAAGCGGGGGAGAAGATCGAGGAAAATGGCCGAGAAATAGAATCGACGTTCGGTAAATCGACGTCGATGGCCTCGGTCGCTTCTTCCTCGAGAAATCTCTCGTATCTCCCGTTTGGCTTCACCCTAATCGACCTCGAGGCCCTCCGGAATTCGGTCCAATCCATTTCTGGGGGTAGCTTTCTTTAGCGCACCTGCTCCCACGGATCACCCTCGGGTCGCTCGGAGAACGATCATTATTTAAACGCCGATGGAATCATTGTTTAAGGGTCAGACAGAGCTTCAACGCACCTAATTTGTGAAGCTACCGTAGCTGGGGGACAAAAAATTCTATCATGGCGGATTCAGATTAATGAACCTTTTCGGTTGAATAAAAGTGGGTAGAATAAATCCACAAAATTTTGTAAAACAATAAGCGTATACTACAACATATCCAGAATTAATCATATCCAACATAAAAATAATGATATGCCAATGAAGTAAAGTATCCACAGTATGAAAATCGGATGCAAAACATTATTATATAGAAATTATGCTTCGTTACTGCGTCGAATTGATCGAAACATAACCTAAATTATAAGTTGTACAGCGACCGAGAAGCATTAAGCAGCATTCAAAATAGTAATTCCTCTGGTTTATCGTCTTTGAATTCCATTGACATTTCCAATTCTTCTCCACAACGTTATTTATGTATCTTAACCCTTTCGCTTCGAGCGTCGCATATATGCAGCATCCAAATGTATTTTGTATTTTAATAATTTTGTAAGTCCTTCCATATTAAAAATGTAAATATACTTGTTAGATTAGAGAAATAATTGTTTCATTCAGCACAGTTGTTATTTAAGGACTTAGAAAAACGTATACACAGAAGCCACGCGCACTGTGCATATTTCTGACGCGAGTTTCCGTTCAGCGGCAGCACTTCAGCGGACGGGACTGCCAAATCGAAAGGGTTGAAATTGACATTCGAAAATTCCTTTGAACTTTTCATCGCCCAACATCGAGCGAATCGAAAACTGTTACACCGATAAAACCGATACAGCATTATCGGTAGCGCACGCTCTCGTTGCTCCCCAATTCGTTACTTCAACCCTCGTCGCCGGCACACCGAAGAAAATCGAGCGCGACACGGCTGAAAATTCGGTCACGTCAGGTGTCAAAAAGTTGACGCCCCCAGCCATCGAGCGTGAATCACGGTGCGGTGTCGCGTCGCGTCGGCAGTACGAGCGAGCGACCGTTTGTTTGCGATTAGCTTGATTGAAGAGGAGTTACCGTATCGACGTCAGCGACAATGCCGGGCCGAAAGTTCTGCCGGGCAATGTCGGCAAATTGGTGAAAGGGTTGGCTTGAAACTGAAATTGAGAGGGGTCGGACGTCGCCGGTACCCAACACATCAACGGGTCTAAGAGGGGGTGACGGGGGGGAGGGTTGGAGGGATACGAAGCTTCTGGGCTGTCGTGAACCCTGGCTAGAGCGACCGGTGTACTTGGCAGAGAGTGCTTTTCATCTCCGTAAATGGACCGGCGGTAAAGCAATTTTGGTACATTACCTATACCTGCTTTAACCCCTCCCGCCTTTTCTGACAGACTTCCCCAGCCGCCCCCGTCGTCTTTCATCTTGCATCATCCGACTCCCGATCGGTGGGGAACGTTTGATTTCGACGGGAAACGTCGTCGTAAAGGCATTAAACGCGGGACCTGTGTGTGTCGCTGACTGGACCCCGTCGAAACAAAGAAGCGATTTCCCTGTTTCTCTGTCAGGGAAGGAGAACGGTGGATTGAAAGGGAGGGGTGGTCTTTTTGTAAATGAGCGTAATCGCGCGCGGCCCCGTTTGGCAAGTTAAACCTCCCTTTCTCGCGCGACGTTGATCGAACGCTCGCTGAAACTTCAGCGAAATTTCACGTCCAACAGCCACCGTGGCGATCGATCGTGGTTGCGATAGGCGAAGGTATTTTTAATCGGTCCTTTTTTTACGGATGAAGTAACTCCGTTCTATAATCGCGTTGCACTTTTAACCTTTCGTTGTGCACGCGCGATATAATTGTCAGCGGTCTCGGGGCCGTGGCTGGATTGAATTGATCGGGAACGTAAGGATAGGTCACCAAACTGTTTGACATTGATTAAAAATAAATTGGATAGAATTGAAGGGTCAGCGGCTCGGTTTAAACTGAGAATTTGCAGAGATTTGTGGGAAATTAAAGTGTACGGAAAGAATGCAGAATGCATGTAACGTACAAAATTATATAAAGTATTCCAAGTTTGGTGTACGCGCGAAATATTTAAATGGTCAAACAGATTTTCGGTTATGTTCCGTTTCTTGAAGTGTGTTTATAATAATTGAAATTCGCGTAATAATTCACAGTCTATTAATATCGAAGTATGTACCTCCGCAGGTACTCTCAAAGTCTCAAAAATGCGAATTCCACGGAGAAGTCGATTTCAACGCTTAACAAGCGTGTAAACGTGTAGGGGCATCCTTTTGGAGTGCCATTAATTTCGCCGTGTATCGAATTCAAAAATCTTGTTCGCAATCGAATCGCCGTTTAAATGCCGGCGACCCGTGAAACCGTGCGATCCCCGTTGACCCAGTTCGCGAACCGTCGCGTTAGATTTACCGCAGCGGACAAGAAGGAAGAGAGCTGAGGGAGAAAGAGAGAGAAGGGGAAGAGGGAGAGAAAGAGAAAGAGAAATAGGAAGTGTGGGAGAGAGAAAAGAGAGAGAGGATGGGAGGCAGGCAGAGAGAGGGGAAGGGGGGAGAGAGAGAAAGAGAGAACGGGCAGAGAGAATTGGCTCGTAGCTAGAAAGTATCAACGTTTAATCCAGCCTGATTGCATTCGGCCGTGCGACGATTTTACGAGCGCGCTCAAAACGACCGGTCAAACACATTTTCCTTTCCGCGAATTTTTTCCTCCGACCACGACTGAGGCGGGCAAACGTTCGTAAACCGCTGGCATTTCATTTGCACGAGCGCTGGCCGAGCAACCGGCTTCACAGAAGCGGCCACGTTAATTTTTGTCGACCAGGAAATCGGGGGAAATTCGTCTTCTGGCATTTCAAACGGATTGACAAATTAATCAGGGGCCACGGTTGGTCTGCGAAGAAATACAGGCACGTGAAAATTTCAGAAGCTTTTTGGGAATTTAAACACGTTGTTACGTTGTACGAAACTTTATTATATGCTGGGTGTACGCAGCAATTTTAAGCTTTTTATCATTTTAATTTATCCACGTTTAACAGAAGCACTGTGAATCAATCCTCAGATAGTGTGATGTTAAAAGAGCAGGAATACTTAACACTAGGTTTACGGGACCCGTCAATTTGACGAATTTTTCTCTTCACGAGTAAAATTTGCAAAAATAATTACTATAATTCTTAGCAATTTTTGTTGAGCTTCATCGATGGAGCGATACAAATATACGCAAATCTATTTCCCTCTCAGTTCTGCAATATGAAATTCTTATTGGTGGATGCCTATTCCTTAATATATGAATATTAGAAATAGATATACAAGAAATGTCCATAAATCTAGTGTTAAATAGTCAAATTACATGTTCAACAGCGTAACCATAAAAGTTCAGTAATATAATGATAAATACTCAGAAGAGCAGAAACCATGGTTACGCAATTTTACTGCAACGTTTAAAAAAATTGTAACGTATCGTCGATGACCAATGAAATTCGCCATTCCTTTCGTTGACTTTCTTCCCGTCAACGCGCAGCCCTTGATCCCATCGCCACGCAACAGCCATTGCCAGGCAGCGCGGGTCGCTTATCACCGCGCCGTGCAAAGGACCGTTTATCATACGGTGAAATTGTAACCTCGACGGGTACACCGATTCCCGGCGACGCAAAGAGAAAGACGAGGCTAGACACGGAGGGAACAGCGGTAACTTTCCTCTGCGCACTTTGCGGCCGCGAAGAAGGGGGGCCCCGCTGCTTTTGTCGCGCTGCACAGACGCGTGGCAAGGAAGGGGGTGGGTTTTGCGACGGTATTGTCGTGGCTCGCGTTGTCCTGCACCCTTACCCGTCGCTGCCATTCCCGATAACAAACGTCACGGTTTGAGAGCCCCCGCTTTTCCAGCCGGTGGGCAGAGCCTCTTTAAAGAGTAATTACGCCTACACTTGCCGGTGTGCATGTACAGGGTGTTCCAGATCGGAACTGTTGGAAATACAAATACTCCCTAACGAATAGACAAAAATCAATCACTTCAAAGAAATAGTTATGCGAGGTGAAGCTGAAGAGGTTCCAGGAACGGGTCAAGTGTTTCACCCTTACCAGGTTGTGTGTAAGAATTAGAGAACTCTAACGAACTGGGTCCTTTAGTCTCCTCTATTTATTCCAATCTTGCCTCTCGCTGTGTACACATCGGGTTTAAAAAGGATATACCTTTCTTTAGAAATAAAGTTTAGTGAATTCTTAAATAGAAGAGTTATCTTTATTTCTTCCTTTTTAATCCATAATCTCCAATAGGAACCAACAAACTATGTCTGTATAGTTGGGAAGTCATTCTGAGCAGAAAATGTTATATGCACTGAACGTTAGTTTATCCTTCGACCCAGTCGCCTCTCATCACCACGGGTGTTTGATTGCAATCCCATAGAATCCGAGGAACACTCGCATAGTTCTTTGCATGTCTTTACATTTTCCCCTTTCCGACACGACCAGGGAATATAAAAACCGAACTTCCTTGGGCGCTACATATAGTCAGTCAACCAGCGCTTTGATAACATATTAAATCAAACCGTGTATCAAAACTACAAATAAAGACTCTACAACGATAAGCGCATACGATCAAGAGGTGAGATCATTTTGAGTAATTTCTTTAAATTAGTGTAACCAGTATAACTGTAAACAACTGTGTAGACAACTGTGAAATAATTGAAAATAAATCATTATCATCAAATGCTAAGTATCTGTGGTTTATAATACTTTCTCTTCCATGTCTCGGAAACTTAAAATCCAATTTTTGCTATTGATTCGTTACGTGCATTCAATTTCGAAAAAAATCTTGGTCGACGTTCTTCTCTTATTAATACGAAACAAAAACATCACAGAAACTTACTGTTTCGACAATCTATCGGTAATTCTATCCATATCTCGAAAACGAAAGCGATTCTACTTATAATATGTGTAAAATTTTTTGCTCAGAATGTCCTTTCAAACATGTTGGCAATGTTTGTTGACTTCGATTTGGAACACCCTGTATATCCCGCGCGCCCCGTGATATTCTTCATCGTTTTTTCAGGTGAGCTATTTTCATCGTTCTCTCTTTAACGTTTCTTTTTCCGAGATTGTTGTTTTTCCCCGCCTCCCCGCGCCATTCTTTGCCTGTCCTTTTTGTTTGTTTTCTCCTTTTCGCGAAAGTACAATTTCTAGATTGTTGTGCCGCGATCGTGGAACAATGAGCCTATGGACGAACGTGGCGCAACGGTTCATATTCAGCCCTTCTTTGTTTAACCAAACAGGAGATTTGTTGCTTTTGTCGCGTCGCCCAGACGTGTGTAAAAAAGAAGGGACGCGTTCAGGATAGCCGCCATTGTTGCGTCGCGCCACCCACTTCTACCTAGGCGACGAAGGATCCGTGAAATATGCCGATGTCTGGATAATAAACGGTATGTTGAATGGGAATAAAGCAACTCTCTTCTATTTAACCCCTTGGCCTAAACGCTATCTGCCGATCGCGCGAGCCATAGCAAACAAGAAATTCGAGAAATAACTCCAACCGCTGGTTCAAATAATACTACGCGGCAATTTACGCATCAATTCCTCACCACGAGTCGGACTCGTGGTTTTCGCTTATGGCGCAAATTCTTTACCACGAGTCAGACTCGTGGTTTTCGCTTGTAGCACAAATCCTTTGCCACGTGTTAAAGGTAGAAAGGATGGGTTCGAAAAATTAAACAAGAGCACTGCGTTTTCCGGGTGAGAGCGACTTTTCTCGAGACTAGCTTTTCCATTATTTTTTTCTTTTTTCAAAGTAGATATAACGAGGGGAGTTTGGCTCGAGACACAGCCCAAGCCTACCCCAAGACACTTGGCCCTTCCTGGGTATTTCCGACCCTTCCCAGGTTCTTTGGCCGCATAGACTTGTACAATCCAGTACCACGAGTCACGCAAAGTCTGAAAATTTGCGAAACTATCATTTGTCGACTAAAATTCGCCTCCTGAGCGCAAACAGTTAACCTAACACTTAAACGTCACAGACTTACGATCCTTAACAACCCCATAAAATGCACCCAACAACCTTTGCAACCCCTTAAGCTTCACGGACGCAGTTAACCGTCCTGCTTTGCCCTCTCGTATTTTCGGTGTCGGTCACGCGAAATCTGAGCCGCGGGGCCACCACGGCAATAACTTCCGGTACCCGTGTTTCGGACAATGGGCTCGCTGATTAGTCGATCCCTTTCGACACCTTCAAGGGCTGCGAATTTCCCGCAGGGCAACTTGTCCGCGTCCGCTCGAAGGGCTTGCGGCGTCGCCGTTTCCGCGAGTCGCAAGTGGTCGTGAAGGAGGTCCGCTTACACGGAATGCGGTTCCTCCATCGGCCCCTCGGGAACCTCCCTTCCTCGAGATAGCTAGGCCCTCCAGCTCGATGGCCATGACTTCGCACCCCTTGTCAGAAACATCCCCTGGCACGCGTAACGCGTGCCTCTCGCGCCTCGGTTAGGGTCGCGCCTTTTCTTCGGCCACCACCCGGTGAGCTCGAGTTGAGATTACCTGACTAGATCGTCGAGGCCTCGTTTTATTGTCGCCCCGATTCGATGCCATTCGCCACCCCCCTGGGAGAGTTTCCGAGAAGAGGCTCGAAAGGGACTCTTAGGAAATCTGACTGGATTTAGGAGTTCGGATTTCATTTGCGAATGAAGTTTAATGAGTGATGTACAGTATGTGGTGTAAATTATTATTTTTGGGGTTTGTCATGCGTTAATAGAAAACATTTTGAATAAGAACAACGGTAACGTGTTTTCTTCGCAAATTACAGTATTAAGAAATTTTTGAATATATTGTATGTTTATATTATGAGCATCAGAATAATTATACCTCAAGTAGATGCTGTTTAATAATGAGGTTTTGTGTAGAAAATTCAATATTAGGATACAGTAGCGGACAAATGTTTAAGACCAAAGAGTTAACAAAATTAAACTAATTAACTTTAATGTTCTACATTGTCCTCTT
This sequence comes from Tetrapedia diversipes, assembly GCA_033822845.1. Taxonomy (NCBI): domain Eukaryota; kingdom Metazoa; phylum Arthropoda; class Insecta; order Hymenoptera; family Apidae; genus Tetrapedia; species Tetrapedia diversipes. Next base: position 20,634 of record JAOPTO010001685.1, read on the forward strand.
GTCTTAAACTTTGGTCCGTTACTGTATACTGGTTAGTAAAATAATATTATTAACTCTTTGCACTCGAAAGGTGACTGTCAATCGCCAAATGATAATTTTGCAAATTTTCGAACTCAACGGTTTAAATAGTCGTATCATACTTATTGTTTGCACCAAATGTATCAATAAAACTAGGCAATATCTCAATATTATACAAAAACTCCCATTTCTGTTATTTTCTCTTCGAGTAAACACGGTTGGTTTATACTTTATTAGCAATAAACAAAAATTCACGCTACAAAAGTGATCGATGTTGTATTTAATTAGAATACGTCTACGATCCTCGAGTTTCTTATTCATCCCTCCTGGCAGGTCTCGCCAAAGGTCATCCTCGGCTCTTATGTCAGTCCCCGGGGTCGAGAAATCGAAGGACGAGCACTCGCGCCGCGATCACGTGGTAATCCTTTACCCTCGTCTCCCGGGCTGTCGTATAAAATACAGAACGCATTAATTAAAGCGTGGCTGGTGATGGGGATGATGTCAGAACGGTGGCGTTGCAACGTGTCGTAGCTCAAAGCGGTTTACAACCCCTGTAAATTCGAGCAGCGGGAACAATGGACGCTTTAAATTTCTCCCGTAGGCCGCGCAGGGAATTTAAACCCGTCCGATTTCGAGGCGCTCGACGGCCGAGCGAGCGCACGCTATCAGATCGACACGGAAGGCAATGAAACCGACTTTATTCCCTGCGCTATCTTATATTGCCCTTTTCCTATTGTCGTTAGGGGGTGAGCGGCCAACGATAAAAGCATCAAGATTGAAACGTGTCGACGAGGATGTTCCATGTTCTGTTACATGAACGTTATTAACTCTTAATACTGCTGTTTACACGGAGGAGCTTTCGTGATTAATATTACTGGATTCTGGATTGTACGGTGTTTGAAAGAATTGGGTTTTCCTTAGTTTTCCTGATTTCTTAACGCTAGATTTACGGACATTTCTTGTATATCTATTTGTAATATACATATCAGGGGGATCGGAAAGTAATGTCGTTTTCTTACGTGAAATTCAAACATAAATTTTGCACGAGTTTTTATTTCTAATCAATGATGTAATCATCCTCATTGTCAACAACCTTTTACCATCTAGTGTGCAAATTTTCAATGCCGGATCGATAAAAATCAATTTGTTTTTGAGCAAAATATCTAAAGATGGAATGACAGAAAGGACATTACTTTCCGGTCCCCCTAATATATTAAGAAATAGATATACATCATGCAGAATTTTAAATTGCAAAGCTAAGAGGGAAACAGATTAGGGTATATTTGTATCATTCCATCGATAACAGTCAATAAAAACTGCTAAGAATAATAGTAATTGTCTTTGCAAATCTTGCTCATGAAATCCGAAATCCCGTGAACCTACTGTTAAAAAACATGATCACCCAGCCAAGTTTCGTTTCCTTCCACCTATCTGTCCGGGTATTTAATTTAAGACGCATCTCCGGAATCCATCGAGCGCCCGGCATTGTCCCATTATCCGAACACCGGGGAGCGATCAGCCGGTAAATCAACGGCGGAACCCGTTGCGTAACAGAAATTAAACGACCGATCCGCCGATTTAAGATCCCCGGGAGCGACCGACGACGCGATAATCGGTCACGCAACCGGAGATCACAATAGCCTCCGGCTGGCGAGAATAAATGAACTGGCTCTGATACGGGAAGGGTGAAAGGAAGCCGGGCGAGATAGGAAAAGCGGGCGACGTTCTAGCGCGAGGCTGGTGTGGCCCAGGTTCCTACCCTCCAGTCAAAAGGGTTTATGGCGCAGACAGAAATCCCGCAGACAATGGCTGAATTAATTCCTTAAGGTCTAATCGGCCTGTAATGATCCTGATCTTAGCCGCTCGGTCGGGACGGAATTAGCTAAAGTATTCGAGGTCGGCCAGATTGCTGCCGTTCGTCACGTAATTAACGACGTTTCGACTGATGATTTAAGGGTTCGGGTCGGAACTAACCGACCCCCTTACCCCCTGGTCTTTCTTTGTTGACGCGGGAACCCAGGATGATGATCCTTTTGGGATTTCTACCAAAGGATATATATATATATTACAGGAAAATTATACTTTTATTTTATTTAGTAGAGTGAGATGATAAGGCTTAGGTGTGAATAGAATAAAGTGAAGAGCTTTGAATATTATTAATATACATTTAAAACAGTTTAACAGTAACAACTTAAACGACTTTTCAACTTAGCAACTACGATGTATTTACTTTCTTTAGAATCACACTCTTTCTGCCTCGATAGTCAAATTCTTTTTGCCTCACGCTCGCATTCTCCCCGTCGTATATTCTTCCAAACACTCATTTCCTTTACTTCTAATTCTAAACCATTCTCACTCGATGCATTCGGTCACTTTCACCCAAAATTCCTCAGTCGCGACGTTTCCTACAGTGCTCATCTTTCGCGTCTTAGAAATACTCGAGTACAAGTACTCCCTAATTCGCGGAAAATACATGTATGCATTCTTAAACATAAGATTCTTTTAGCTGACTTAAAATTGCTCAGTCGTAGCCAAACGAAACTTAATTAATCGTCAGAATAAATAGTAGAATAAGCTTTCTGTTTCTCTAATAGTATACCATCTTCGAGAAGTTCAATTTCCTCTTAAAGTCAATTATCCTTTCATAGTCGTCGGAGACGGCGAGCATCGAGGTTGGCCGAGCAGCCAATAAGTCACATTAGCGACGCCATTAATACGCGTGTACACGGTCGCGTCGCGTCGTTTCAATTGCTCGTCGCTGTGACTGAATATAATCTCGCACACGTGTCTTACCCATTTATCAGTCATAAGCTCTTTATCCCCGAGGAATGCTCGAACGGCAATCGCTTTGCACGATCTTTTGCCACGTGACGAAGTGCAACTAGGACCGGTATCTCCGTTTTCAACTGTTGCAACTGCTACCCGCTCGTTGCCGGCCCGTTGCTTTTATCTACGAGCAATTATCCCGTAACGCGGTTCGGATTACCGCTGGCCACGATATCGCGATCCCCGACGTTAAATTCATTAACGTGTACGACATTCGAATCGCTTCGTGCAAAACGATAGTCACGGAAATCACGGCGTTGTATCGCCTTAGAGCGAGGGCAGAGCGTACAATAAGGGCTCTCGTTTCGTCCTTCGCCCGTCTACGTGACTCTTACACCTAACGCCTAAATATGCATCGCTTATGTTAGAAATTGAATACAGAAATACTACGAAGCAAAAATTAACCATAAACCAGCTTTATCTTAACGTACTTTTTCAACAGCTTCCTCTTCTAAGAACCCAAACCACATCTACCGTGAACGATACTAATTCAAGACCAGCTAATAACGAAAGCAAAATAGAATCAGTGACAGCGTTTTGTTGAAAAAACAATGGGGAATCTTCCATTACAGATAGATCCTTTAATTTGTATCTGTCATAAATTGTGGTACTATTTAAACATTAGACGTCGACAGCAAGTTCTATTCGAATACTGAATATGGAAATCCAAAGTAGATCTAACCGAACTTCTGCTATGGAGTGTAGGCGGGTAACCGAAGGCGACAGGTCAGAGCGATTAGCGTTCCAGGAGCGTTCGTTTCTCTCTACTGCTCTATTCCGTGGCGGAAAGAAAGAGGTTAATACGGTTCCCTGTATCCCGCGGTCCCATCTTGTCTTATCTGGTCTCTTATGGTTGGACGGTCGTTGTTCAGCGGGACGTATCATTTTACCCCGTTGCTCGAAGGCAGCTCGCGGTGGGGAGGGGCGGTTGAAAGAGGGTCCGAGGAAAAATAATAACGGAGACCTGGACTCCTTCGAGCCCGGAACACAGAACCACACTCCCGCGGACATTAGCGTGATAGCGAACGGACGGAGTCCCTCTCTGTTGCCGTCGTGCCGAGTATTCTTCGACTTCGACTTCGACCTTACCGGGGATTACATCGTTCTTGTCCGGCATTTTGATGCCATCAGACAGCACGGCGTCGACGTGAGACCCCATAAGACCGGGACGTATCGCGGTTATAATGCGTGCGCACGAGGAATTGCAACTTCTTCGCGGAGATTCCGTTTCACGAGACTTCGTCGTTCTTTATGGTGTCACGGGGAAACCGGTAAGCGATTCAAAGCAAAGTCACCTTTTTCTTTTAATTGAGATGTTATTAGTAATACGACGATTATTATAGTAGTTCCCTATTATTGATATTACGATAGTTGTCTATTACGAATAATGTTAGCTTTAGGTTATTTTAGTCGACTTATTTATGGACTCCCAGGGAAACTGGTAAGCTACACGGAATCAAAGCAAAGTCACCTTTTTCTTTTAATTGAGATGTTATTAGTAATACGACGATTATTATAGTAGTTCCCTATTATTGATATTACGATAGTTGTCTATTACGAATAATGTTAGCTTTAGGTTATTTTAGTCGACTTATTTATGGACTCCCAGGGAAACTGGTAAGCTACACGGAATCAAAGCAAAGTCACCTTTTTCTTTTAATTGAGATGTTATTAGTAATACCACGATTATTACAGTAGTTCTTTGTTATTGATATTACGGTAGTCGTATGTTGCAAATAATCTTAGGTTTAGGTTATTTTAGTCCGTTTAGTTATGGTGTCACGGAAAAACCGGTAAGCGTTAAAGAGTCAAAGCAGAATCTGTCTTATCTTTTAATTGAGATGTTATTGTTAATACCACGATATCAGTAGTTTCCTGTTACTAATATTACGGTAGTTCCTGTTACGAATAACGCTGGCTTTATGTTATTTTTATATTATTAACAGTGTGTAACAAGCGAGTGGTCTCAAATTAATAAGTAGCGAATAATATAGTAAATTAGTAACCTTATCAGTATCAATGGTTTAAAGTTAATTAAATTATTAATTCCTATAGATAAAGATCCCTTTATATGCACGCAAAACAATGCAAATAGTAATTAATAAACGAAAAGGAGAAAAGATAAATAGAAACAGATCAATGTCACCTAGAAACTATTACTGGGAATGACTCACACTTTCATTTATCATTGCCACGTGACACGTAGAGGTGTGTTTAACGAGTGGAGGTACAAAGAGAATCGCGAGGACCGTTCGACGGGGTTGAAAATCGGATCAGAAATCAGGGGACAATCGAATTCCTGGTCCTTCAAAGGGAATTTTATTTCCTGTTCCGGAGTTCCACGTTGAGAGCCGGGTTTATGGTAATTCAGCGGTACAAGAAAATTGGCCAGACAAGTGGATCGTTCTTCGTCGCTGCTTATCCACGCTGAATCGCGCGACCTATTCTGTTTCGATCGGCCCGATAGAGAGAGTTCTTCGTGGCTTGTAGGTGACAGGCGATTACTCCGTGCCAGCTGATGGTCATTCATTGACCAAAGAGGGTCATTGTCGTTTAGGCGGCAGAGTAATCGAGGCAACCGTCCCTGTTCCTCGCCTGTAATCATCCTCCAAACCCTGTTGTTCGGTTACAAAGGATCCGGCTGGTTCATTGATTTGATGGGCCGAAGATAACATTGAAGGATTTGATTTTAATCAAGCTGTTACACGAACCATCGAGGTAATAATATGCTCTAACTTAATAACAATGCTTTGAATTTAACACTAGGTTATTGTTTTGGAACTATTTAAAAGCTCTGTGAGATATAAAATCGTCCCTTTTAATATTACACAGATTAATTAGTTTATGGCGAGCCCCCTGTCCTTGATACCAAAAAGACCAAGCTTTCTCGCAAATACTTAACTCCGACTTATACATTTGTGCATTGACCATGAAAGCTAGATTAACCCAACTCTATTTTTCCTTAAATTGAAATATATACTTATACACATTTTCTTATCCTTATTTTTTTGTATTAACAAGATAGTACACGTACTTAACTCAGCTTTGAAAAAAAAATATAAAGAATGAAATGGAAAGATGGAAAACGCTATCTATTATTTCTGAGTGTCAAAGATGGAGTTGCTAACAACAAGTAACTTTACTAATAGTCATAAGCATACACAAGATTATGCACTTAGTATATCATTACACGTATATTATTATACTAGCATTGTATATTATGCGACATGTGTAAATGCGTTCATTGTTAACAGTACATTAAAGCATACATTTACCAAGAAGAAAACAAATTGGCAAATTTTATGACCAATCCACAACTAGTTCTCCAAGCGGACCACCCATTTCCCTTCCTTTTCCTGTATTTTCCCGATTTCCTTCTCCTTCCATTTTCCACGCCAAATTCCAAACAGCGAGTGACGACAAAAAGACAAAACATCCGACGATAAAAAATTCCCCAAAACTGACTTCAACGCGTTGACAAATCGTTCCTCGAGCGATCACCAAAGAAGTTCCCGCGTGTCACGACAAACCGACAGAACAAACCGACGGAAACTCGTGGAGCGCTTCGCGATCGTGGCCGCGGAAACTACACGGTGCCAGCGACCACGAGCGCAAAAAGCGAGCGTGATTCGTTTGTATGCAAATGTTTTCTTGTAGCCGTTGGCTCGCACGGCCGTCCCCGTACCTTTGTCGGATAAAGTGTGGCCGCGCCGTAAGCGACTCGCGGCACACAGATAACAAGGGGAACGCCATAAAGCGCGCCAGCTCACCATGTATATTGCGAACGTCCACCTGAATTTCCATTGAATGATCAGTGTGTATCGGCCGTGTGCTCGTGTGTTTTTGCGTGGCTGGACGAGCGTCGACGGCCGTCGTTTAACGTATTCCTGGCGACGAAACCGCATGCTTAAAATATAGGTCGCTTCCTAGGTCTGAAATCCTCTGGCCCTGGCTAACTTCGGCCGGTTGGCACACCTGGTTTGTGTCGTATGACGTACAGGGTAGCGTTCGTATAAACCGGTCACCTGTAAACGCGTGCTCGAGCTTTTCACGTCGCCGCGCCGGATGGAAACGGATCGTAACGATGTCGTCCGCGTTTGTCACCGGACGCATACGATCCACGGTGCTGGCTAAACCCCGGAACCGAGCGTTTATTATATCCTGGCGTGGTAGCTTTTAGATTCCGCTAAATACAGAGAACCGTTCGTACACGTTTCCGTGCGGTTGTTCTAGTCTGCGCTCGACTGCTGCTGGATACCTCAAATAGAAATGTAGGATTATTTTGAGACGGTAGGGTTATTATTATGTTGTATGCCAGCGCATAGTATTATCTTAAGTTAAAACTACCTTCATCCCTCAATAAACATCCTGGGATCTTTTCCCCGATGGTCGATGGTTTCATCCCCTCGAGTCATTTCTGAACCTTTTCCGTAACACCTCATCCCTTACTGACCACTAACCCAAAATAACCCCCACCTCTCCATTTTAAAGTTTATAAAAGCCTCAAATCCTTCCCTGAACAAAAAGAACAGTCGTCTTAGAACGTAAGTCTACACCAGATACTCTCCGACATCGAAATAAAACTTTCATCTTTTATTCGGTTCGAAGTTGCACTTCTTTTATTTACAAAAAATAATCAGCAACCTATGACGAAACACAACGATTATTATTATTTATTATTATTTTGATTATTATTTTATTTACGGACTACTAGACTCTTCTGTTTTATACAAAAATATTGTACACAGTCTGGAAAACGAAAAGAAAAAAAAAAGTCATAGATTGTAATACTTAATAGCTGTTACAGAGGAGATTTTAAATTGACTCAGGCTGTTATCAAATTTTTCACCTTTTCAATCCGTTCGTTCTAAGCTAGGTGTTTAATTTTGATGATAATGGCGTATCGCTCAAAATCAAACATTATAGAGTCCCAATTTTACAGCTACCACGTACTCACCTCTAAAATCCATAAAGCGTGTTTTACATAATCCGCTACGACTATGGGATCCAGATATGCGTTTCCATGCTAGCAATACTACCAATAATTTCGTAAAGGTAACCGGAAGCCGTTAACAAGAGAATCGCATACGGATTCCCGGGCGCGAGCAGACAGAGATCCTTGACAATGAACGCGCCCGGTCAAATTAACAAGGGCATTATCGTTGGACTCAATTTCTGACGATAGCGATTCCGGATCATGCTGCGGGGCAAACCGCCGTTTCGGACGTATCCCTGATTGGTTTCGATGGCGCGGCCCGAATCAAGGGGCCAAGTAGCAGTTGCGGCGGCCAATGACGGTGGAATTTAATAAAGGAAATGATTACGTTCACCGCAAATCAGTATCGAAGCGCGTTCGACTGACTTTGATGAATCGCGAACCACACCGTTCGTGTATCCGCTTCCAACCCTCTTTCTCGCCCTGCCCCCGTGTTGGCCCCAAGATAAGCCAATTTAATTAATCCCGTGAAACACATGCATCACGATCGATCGAAATTATAGATCCCTCGGCGCAATTGCATCGCGGAGATATCTGGACAATGCTAGATCGCGATACTTTGACGCGACGCGCGATGACGTCAATGGTGACCGTTTAACGACGGTAATTAGGAATTCTCTGTTCGGATGGAACAATTTCAGGAAGTATGTTTGATGTCGGAAGAATCGGTTTTTGGAGGAACGCTTCGATTTTGAGAATTTTCTAGGTATTGTTGCATGTATGTAGGTATTTAACCCGTTACACTTCGATACACTTTTTTCGCCAACTTCAACAAACTTCAAACGTAGAGTATTGGAATTGTTATAAAATTTATTTAATCCGGATAAATAATACTGGAGCTTTCAAAATTTGTGGAAGCGATATCATATTCGAATTCACAGAATCGCAAAGGGTCGAAACCACTTTTCCAGCTTGTACTTCTAACAAATCTTCCTCTAATTTTCTGATCAATTCGAAACTGATGCTCCGAATATAAATCGTAATTTTCTCTGTCCCGATAGCTTTTTTTTTTCTAACGCGTTATAATTTTTAATTCTCTCCTCTTTTAAATTGTTGCTGCTCTTACGATGCTTGAAAATGTAAATTGAAAAGTAACAATTTTTAAACAGTCCAAACGAACATCAACAATAAACAATAAATATTTAAAACCGCCTTATGATGAACGAATCTCAATTTTTTTCAGTCTAATCACGGTGTATACGGTTAAGATAGATTTCTCCTGTGATCAATAAAACGTTATCCAAGCGCGAGAGTAAGAAAAGTCTGGGATAAAAGTACAAACGACTCGAAGCGTAGTTTAATTGATTACTCATGTGTTTCTATGGTTTTCTTTCAACTTTACCAAGGTTCAATGAAGAAACAGTGGGATAGAGAAAACGAGGGGGTGAGGGGGGTGATTCAACAGCATAGCGAGGTAGAACGATGGTCTTCCAGTTCACCGTTCGCATAGACGTTTTTATGCCGGCATCGAGGCAGCTGCTGCTTCCCGGAGGAACGGGAAGAAAGCATTCGACGGGAGAAAGACGGCAAAGAAAGCGCGGAAGAAAAGCGTTATTGTACGCTACATTACCGTGCATGCGAGGCAACGATTAGCGGCGGCTACATCGAGAACTCTCTACAAAATAATAGAGACGTACCCGGAAACGAAGGCATCCCACAAAGGGAATCCGCTGCTCGGTTCAACCTGAAACACGTAAATCCTTCCGTCTTCGACACGAAACGCAGTAAAATGCCCAAGGAGATAGACAAAGGGAACGAAGGTTAGGAATTCATTTGTTATTTCGTGCAAAACGGAATTACGAAGCTGCGATTTCGCGAACGTTAACGATACCTACGCTATTCGAAAACGAATTCAATAGGGACAGAAAGATCGTTATCAGGAGAACCGTGTTGCTACGCACGAATTCTTCCGTCTTCGACACGAAACGCAGTAAAATGCCCAAAGAGATAGACAAAGGGAACGAAGGTTAGGAATTCATTTGTTATTTCGTGCAAAACAAAATTACGAAGCTGCGATTTCGCGAACGTTAACGATACCTACGCTATTCGAAAACGAATTCAATAGGGACAGAAAGATCGTTATCAGGAGAATCGTGTTGCTACGCACGAATTCTTCCGTCTTCGACACGAAACGCAGTAAAATGCCCAAGAAAATAGACAAAGGGAACGAAGGTTAGGAATTCATTTGTTATTTCGTGCAAAACGAAATTACGAAGCTGCGATTTCGCGAACGTTAACGATACCTACGCTATTCGAAAACGAATTCAATAGGGACAGAAAGATCGTTATCAAGAGAACCGCGTTGCTGCGCACGAATTCTTCTATCGTTCTAGCAAATAAAACAACGAAACTTCAATTTCTCGAAGGCAAATTAACGCGAAATCAACTGAAGGAAGAAACAGCGAAGAATTAAACAGTACCTTGATTTATTTTCTAGTAAAAACACCGTGCAACAAAAGAAAGACATTTTTATGAATACCAAATAAGTCTATTAACACTAGAACTATCAAAGCAATCAAAATGACCAATTGATGATTGTTCATAGCAACCTTATAAGTTCACTATGATAAAGCTTCCAAAATTGTCTATGACTTTCTGCAAAAGGCATAAATAAAGATTTGTTTTCTACGTATTCTGTATTCCATCATGTAGTTTTCAATTTGATCTCTTCCATGCAAATAAGCACACTTTAATTGTCGGCAGTTCCAATGTTAAATACGTACTTTTACGTGACCCGTGCTCCCGTGACAGGCTGCAGAAAACGTAAAAGTCGATTTCCCGCATGCAACGAGTTAAAAACATACGCTTCTGGACATTAGGCGGAAGAAGAGGGAGGGACAGGGAAAAGACTTGGAAACGGAGAGGAGAGAAACAAAAAGGAGCAGGAAAAACGACATTGTAGGAGCGGGTTGCGAAAGGAGGACGTTACAAAGGGAAGGGACGGCGCGGCGTATCGCCTGTGTCTGAATGTACGCAAAATGACACGAGGGCAGTCGGTCGAAAAGGCCCCCCACATGCACGGTCGACCCTTTAGAAAAAAAGAGTCACGGATCAGAAAAGACGCGAAGGTTCGAAGCGGTCTACGGCGCGGCGGGGCCGTCGGTGCCGCGGGGGGGGGGGGGAGGTAGGAAGTCTATATCGAGGAGCGGACCGCGCCCGTTTAGGTGGATCCCCGGACTCTTTTACCTTTATTTGCGCTTTGTTGTTGATGTTCATGTAGGGCTTCGGGAAGATCTATCCGAGCCCTCCCTCGTGTTTATCTCTTTTTCGCGGGCACAAGAAAAAAGGAGGAGGCGATGAGGCTAGCGGCGGCGAGGGACGATAGAAAGGAAGTCGTTGCTCCTTTCGGGAATTCGAACGGCCATGGAAACGCCTCCTTTGAGCTGGAAAACATTCTGCCGCCTTGTCTGATCGTGTCAGATAAATACAGTAGGATCTCGATGGTTGCACGGAAACGGGGCTGAAAATGCACGCGACCCATCGAGTCTTGTGACAATTAACGTTGTACAGCGGGAGCTCCAATTATTCGAACTAAATCGATAATTGTAATTGATGTACCAAATATTTTGCTGAACTTTTGTTATCTATGTAAGATCGTCGGATGTTGTATCGTATTAATCGCAACATCTGACGGAACCGCAATTGGTTGTGGGATATGTGTGTTTTTGTGTGTGTGTTTTGTGCGGAATGCGAGAGTTTGATTATTTTTTATTCCTACGAACGGTGATTCGAGTACGAGGAGCGATAAAAAATCCATTAAAAACCTAATGCAACAATCTACACTTGCTCTCCAATAAAATAGATGTTTTTAAATGGACAATGCTAGAAGAAGGGTTCATTTGCAATTATCGAAAATGTATTAAAAATAAGTGAATTTCATGTTAACCTTGTATTCTGTATTCGACTTACGTTTTTATCGAATGAAAGTACATATATGTAGCAGAAAAATAGTAAAGAATCAATCAAATAACGTGTCGGCTACAGCGATCTGTTTGAAAAATGTCACATATACAGTAGCGGACAGAAGTTTGTGATCAAAGGGTTTAAGAAAACAAATAAATTAATTAATAGGAAATAGTACGATAAACAAAATTCGTATTCTATGCTAATTAATAAGTAGTATTCCACCATAATCACGATAAAAACAAGTATATGAACAATATTTCCATACCATAAAACTGTATTTTACATTGTCCTCCGGTCTTAAACTTTCGTCCTTTACTGTAGGCACCTGATGACGAGCACTCGACACAAATCGGTTTGTCATACATACGCGACGTCTATTAAGCTAAATTATACGGCAAAGTTTATTAGCCGCGTGCTTGAAAAAAATGTTTGATTTACATGGTAAAATCACGGAATCGTTCGCAACACGTAGCACACCTAACATCTAGGCTGCTTCCTCAGCGAAAAGGAATGACAACACCAGAGAGGTACACGCCTTCGGGAGCCCTTTGCTAAGCCTTCAACCGCGAACACTATCGACATCCTGTTTCCTCGATACGCTGGAAACTTCGTTATCCATTAAGGCGTCTTAATCTGTGCCAGAGAGAACCCTCCGGAGTAGTTTCTCGTGCAAGTGGATCGCAGGGAGCGAAGATTGCTCGAAGAAACACCGAACCGGTGGTGTTTACTGCTCGGAGGTAACCAGTCCCCCGGTGGTTTCACGGCTCAAAAACGATGAATACCATCGAATCGGTATACAAAACGCAGCCAGGATGCATTTCGTACGCTGTGTGCCCAACAACGTGCAAGATCGAACGGGATAGATTCAAGAATAGGTGTTGACATCTTGCGTATCCACGTTTCATATCATGATTACGTGTTATTCAATGATACGATCCTGGGCGACGGTGTAGAATTCTATCGTACAGAAATCATTGCACATTTATGTTGGAATGCGATCGAGCGGATGCGAGTTTGGGAAAATCTGAAGAGTACTTGAGTTGGGCGATTGTCGTGCGAACGCAGAATGTTTGGGCTCGAATGTTTCTAAGGCGTGAAAGATGAGAACTTGAGAAAACAGTGCGACTGAGAAATTCTGGATGGTCGTGACCGAATGCGTAGAGTGAAAAAGGTTGACAATTAGAATGAAAGGAAACGAGTGTTTGGAAGAATATATGACGGGGAAAATGCGAGCGCGAGGCAGAAAGCTTTTGGCTAACGTAGAAGAAAGGTTTTGATTGTGAACGTAGAAAGAGTGTTAAAGTTGCTAAGTTGTAAAGTCGTTTAAGTTGTTTTTGTTAAATTGTTTTAAATATATTGTCATTAATATTTTAATCGCTTCATTTTTATTTTTCACACCTGAATTCCATCTTCCGTTCTACACTTTATAGAACATTTCCTATATTTATATTATCCTTGCTGCGTTCCTCGAATTTTGTCGCGATCAGTCATTTCTTAATTTTATTAAAAAGAACAACTAATTTGCCGAAAGATAGCTTCTCAACGTAAAATTGAGTCGATAGAGCAAGCTGTTAGCAGCAGTTTCTTAATTTGTCACACAAAGATAATGGATTTCCTTTAACGAAATGGTAACACGTGTGGGACAAAAATGTCTGGAACACAGTTATATCCAAAGTACACATAGTTGTCTGCGAATAAGAAAATAACAAAACGATGAAACCGTGTTTATGCAAACTAACTGAGCTAAACGCGAATTTAGACTTTACATCTTGGATGTATATTCCAGATGATTCGTTCACAGCGGATTTATAGTAAATGTGGAAGAAGAAAACTGGAGTGCTTACACTACGTCATTTCCCTCGACTATCACGCACAATTGAATTCTGAAAGTGTGTGCGAATGTTGAATGTTCGAAAGTAGAGGGATGTAAAAAAATATGCACCAAAAACTGTGTTTTAAAGTATCGGAACAACATTGTAGTCTGATGGCTAAAGTCTGATGTTCCCTCAGAGGAGACATTCGACCGTAAAGGTTTAAAACGTTGATATTTTAAAAATTTGTGAAATAACGAATTGTGGAAAAGTCGAAGGGAGTCTGTATTAAAAAATTCTCAACAAAGTTCCCTCGATCTGTTTCTTTTTTCGACGTTCATACAATCGCGCCTAAATCGTGCTCGATCCCATGATTCACACACTCCTCTCATCGTTTCGTCCGAGCGATTTGACTCTCGCGCCGCTTTCGCGATTCGCTGAAGACCGTTGATATCGCGGAAGCATCTGGAGCGTCGTCGAAACATTGCCAAGCCGTGTCTGAACGCAAACGAACCGTTCCCCGGCACGAAACTGCGAGCGCTGTCTGTTTGAACGAGGGAAAAGGCATTTGTATCGTTCGCGCTGGAACGAGCTCGAGTTTCTTGATTTTCTGTCGCACAGTTTGCCTTCTTAATTGAGAACAGAAGGGAAACAATGCTCGCGGAGGAGGCGCGATTGTCGAGGGAGAGGAGCGACGTGTAAAATGGAAGACCGTGGCGGAAGAAGAGGAATTGTAGGTCGCAGATTAAACGAGATATCGGCGTAACCCACTTCCCTCCTCCTCTGCTCCTCTCTCTCTCTCTCTCTTGCTCTCTTTACCCCTTCAGCATCGCTTCCTCGAAGGTGTGCACCAATAAGAGGCTGCGTCAACGATTTCCCGTGCCAAGGATGTAACCGGGTGCACACGTTTCGCCGATCTTCTCGCATTAATACGATCGTGGCGGGTACTTTGCTCGGGAGAGACAGCTTGGAAACTTGAAGAAACTCTTCCCGTTTTCTTTCGAACGCATTTGTTGTTCATTATTTATCAACCGCTTCGGTGAAACGGAAGCTCGCTTGAAGGAACTGTTGCTGAAACGCGCCTTCTTGTCGTTGCCACGATATAACTCGGTTCCCAGATGTTCCGTTGTACGTTCACCATAAACACCACTGTTGAATAGTGTGAGTAAATGTGTAGGAACAATTTATTTATATAACTATTAACAATAAAAAACAGAATAAAGTATAACAGAAATATTAAATACACTGAAATACGTTCTGGGACACACTCTCTCTTATTCTCTCTTTCTCTCTCTATATTAAAAATTACACGTTACCAGGATTGCTGTTATCATCTCACACACACACACTGTCCTTTTTTTTATCGCTGTTCACTCTATCAATATCATGCATATACAAATCATACAGATCATATTTCGTTACACTCACTCTACACACGAACCTCAATGTTTATTCATACGTTTATCATACATACTCCACACACATCCTTTCTCATTCAAACATTCTTTCTAATATCCCACATTCTATGATAACCACACACTCTACGATTCTACCACAAATAATGTAGAGGTGCCGAATTTGCCATAGCGTGAGAGAATGCATAAGAGTGAGGGTGAGTGTGTGTATGTGGCGTTCGTCGCTTGTTCGTCGCGAATGTTCGGTCCTGGCGGGTAGCGCAGGTGCGTGGAAAGGAGCCTTCTCGAATGTTCGATGACGGTTTACTCTAATGGGTAAAAAGAACGCCTTCTCGAACATTCGATGATGGCAAACCCCCACCACCTGTGCTAATGCATATAAAAAGAGATGCATGCCCGCCGGGCGACATTCGTTAGAGATTCGTTAGAGATTCATTAGGCGACATTCGACGACGCGATTAAGTGTAATTTATCAGATTAATATAAGCCTGCGTGTACCTGTCCTACAATAATTGTACAGATAAATTGTTCTGACGCATTTACTCGCACAACTTTCCAATGAACCGCTTATCGTTTCCGTCCGACTAGACTGTTTTTCGCTTCGCAGGTGAATACGTAGTTCTTTACCGTTGTTTCGTTGCCGGGGTGGACCACTGAAAGTCCCATACGCATCGGCTCCAGAAATTGCAACGGAAGTGGCCGTTCGTTGGACGAAACACAACGAACGACCAAGAGTTCATACGACTTCGGTAAGAAATCGCTACGGCGGTCTCGAACTTCTCCAATAATACTTTCGGCCCATTCGTGCTTGGCCGCACCATCCCCCCGCCCCTGTGGAAGTCCCTCTTTTTCCACGAACGGAAGCTCTTTTCAAGTTTTCATCGAAAAGCAGCACGGCTATCGAGGCTGGACACACTCCCCTCCCCCCTCTGAACGAATCGCGCTGACTCGTTTAGAACTCCGTTGATCGTTCGTTGTACACTTGAGACCCGCCGAAGGATGGTATAACGGGAATTTCCGCGCGGTATGTGTATCGCTGAAAATGTGACGACTTCCGTCGATTTAACTCGAACGTGGATAGAAAGTATGGGTGGATCGTATTGCGAACGATTTCAATTTTTACTTATTTATTTTTTTAGTATACGGGTTAAACCCTTTAATATACATAGGTTAGAAATTACAAATTACAAATTACAAATTACGAATTAGAAATTACAATTGACAAATTACAAATTACAAATTACAAATTAGTCGTAGGTGGACAAGAGATTTTTATTAGACGAGGTGTAGTCGATCAACGGAAAACGGGACTAGTTGCCCGATTTGTTGTAAGGTTGTAACGTCTAATGGAAATCTGAAATATAATGATGGTTAGCAGAAGTAGGAAATATGACAGCGCGTAATATGTAGATGTATAGAAATTTAGAAGTGTCTTCTCAGCAGTTTAGCAAAATTATTGTACCAAAAATTTAGGAATCGTATATGTATACAGGCATTCCGTACACACTGATAGACTACGTATATACGCCTTTAGCAGTCAAAGGGTTAATAACTTAGCAGTCACCGCATAGTAACACTTCATCGAATTCACTCAACGCGATTCAACCGAACACCGTCTAATACGAGACAATGTCACCCTCGAGAGAAACAGGAAACAGGTGAAGGGAAAAAAAGAAGAAGAAAGAAAGCTCGTTAGAAGGAAACGGTGTCACGCGAGGTTCGCCTTCGAGTGCACGAGGTCGAAGGTCGCATCTAGCTCCGGCAAAAAGGCGACGCGGACTTTGCGAGCCGCGAATCCGGCGCGGCCGTTGCACAATACAGTGAAACGCACTTCACTCGGGGGCACTCCGACCGGAGAGAGCGCCTAGATTACGACTCTGCAAAGGTAGGTGCGACCCGAGTACAACTCACTTTCGTATCTCAAAAGGGAGGGATTTATGCGGAGAGCCCACCAGGCGCGAGCATTTCGCGCGAACGATTTCAAACGTGTCCTTAACGGCGACCTCGGGACGCGCTCTCTCGGTCCTTTGAAAGACGAGCTGGCGAAAGGTGGAAAAGAAAAAGGAGAAGAGGAAAGAGAAAAAAAGAGGGACGTAGGCGGGCGAAAAGGAAGCGAGGCGGAGAAAAAAGTGGAGGAGATGGAAAGTGTGACGAAGGGGGGGGGGGAGAGTGAGGGGCAGGAATTGCTGGACTCTCGTTTAAGAAACGAGGCCTTCGGGGATACTCGCGCGGAGCCTTTTCGCGTCAATTTTAAACTAGTAGATCGTTGCAGCGGGACTGAGTGCCCGTATAAACGTGCATACGGTCGATCGCGAACGTCTTCGGGCAGCTGCCAAATTTTAACCCTCTGCATTCCGAACTATTTTTCAATTTTGTTGCCAATAACTTCCTAGTATTTTAGGCGCTTTACTTGAAATTTACTTCAAAGGACAATTCCTTGAGTGGTACTTATTTCTTTTATTAATTATTATTAAACATAGATCTCAAGCTTTGTTGTAACTTATATTTGTTTCATTTCGTTGACTCTTTGATCTTAAACTTTTGTTCGCTACTGTATTTAAAATGGCACTTTAAAAATGTCGAGTGTGACTCGACATAGGAGTTACTGCGATAAAAACTGATGTCGAGTCACTCTCGATGAAGAAGTGCAAAGGACTAAGCATTTGTAACAGAAAGATGGCAAAACTTTCGGATCTTCGATGACAGTTAATCAGTTTGTCGAAAGATTCTAGGATTGTTTGCAAAAATGTTTGGTTAAGTCGAAAACAGAATTCTACGAAAATTTAAAGTATGTTATTCATAGGTAGTTACCATGAATGCGATTAAGATCGATAAAATTTGTTTCAACTCAATCGTGATTGAAATTGTGAAGCCTCTAAAAGAGCAGAAAATATATAATTGAATTTTCTTACAATTAAAAAACATTCGAGTCGAGAACTTGCGAAAATAAAGAGAATCGATCTCGGTGAACGACAGACTGCGGGTTTTTAGGCCAATTTAAATTTATGCAGACGCCACTAGGATAACGTGTGTAGAAACGTGTCGTGTATCCGCGAAATGAAGTGTCGACGTTTCGAAGGTAACCCGTGTTACACTTTTGACCCGAAGTGCACATCGGAAGTAAAACATTTTCATTCGCATCCGCTCATTTATGCACGTGCTATTTATTCCGCTTTTTACACTGATACTCCAACGCGTCGAGTTACCGCGCTGATCTCCAACACGAGAGTACGGTATCCTAGAAACGGGGTCTAATTAAGAGGCGCGTGTGTCTTTAAAAATATGGAACAGCATTAACCTGGTTCCTCCAGGATGACGAGCTCTGAATAACGGTGGCGTGGATTCGTGCCGCGAAAATTGAGTCCATAAAAATTTCGCGCTAAACACGTCTGCTTTCTCGTCGTATATATACTCTCGCCATTGGAAACTTGTTACTCCTATACCGATGTTTACGGTGTTCTAGGGATCGTGAGCCACTTTCTATTACAAGAATAGCTGTTTGATCGTTTCTTGTCGAGGTAAAAAAAAAATATTTTTTTGTACCTGAAAACTTTACATGCTGAAATTATGTAATTCAATAATGGACTCCCTCTTCCCGACTATTTTATTTTTAACACTATTCCTACCGACACTTCACGTATACCCATTCCTACTGCGACATTCCCACGTAAGACAGACTACAAATTTTTCTCAGAAAGTAAACAATGAAAAAAAGAAGTGAATATTGAAAAATGTATTATACGTATATTTGAGGAAAAGTCTAAAGTTTAAAGGCGATTATTTTGTATATATGAAATTCTAATCACAATTTTAAAAACGGTCATTTCACCGGTCGTGGTAGGAATAGTGTTAAGTTGTCTTCTTGGTGTTTGAGGACGCAGCTAATACAATCTGGTATAAATGTATATGCTGCAGGGAGATGATAAAAATAGGGATTTGATCATCATAGCGATTCACAATCGGAACTCTATGAGTAAATGCGTAAGAATAATAAATACAATTTATTTATACAACAACACGATAATACTAAAAACACGATGAAATATAACATAAAAATATTAAACACACTGAAAATCTATTTTACGTCGTCTTCTTAGGGTTTGGAGACGCGGCTAGTACAGTAAGGTATGAATGTGCATACTGTCGCCGAGATTCCAGTTTTTTGTCAGTTCCTATTGTGCGGCCGTCGTATAGACACCACCGACACTTTCCAATAAATATACAGTTATTTTAAACACGAGTTTCTTATTTCACTGCATAACCCCTCAACAATTCTGAAAGTCTTCGAACTTCTGCGTCGATGTCGTTACCTATGCAGTTAGTTCTTCGCTGTTTCTTTCCTAAACTACAGCCCATTGTCAGTTTGATGGTGTTTGGTGGTAAGAAAGGAAGACTCGACGAAAGTTGAAGCTGTTACGTGTTTTCGAAATTGTTACGATTTCGTGGATTATACTGAACGTTGGGATACGCTTTTCTTCTGTTTTACGAACCGAAAAACGGAAGGATTGCAGGGTGTAGGAAAGGTGCAATGCAAAAATTGTACTGTGCTTCTTAGTGTACTTTAGACAATGTGGGGCAATATTAACATGACATTGGTACTTTTTTCTCGACGAGTTGCTTTGAAGTTTAAAAACTGCCAGACAGCTTGAAGTGCAATAAATGTTTGAAGCTTTGAAAGATCAATTTTAAACGAGCTCTCGTCGCGTTCCGGTAGCATTTCATCGAGGGAAGCCAGAAGTTTCTTCTCCATTAAGCGCTCAATGAAACATCGAAGCGCTTCTGATTTAAGAATAATCTTAAACAAGCTCTCGTCCCATCACAGAGAGCCGAGGAAACGAACCGCGGTACATATTGACAAAGCGCTGCTATCAAATAAATAAAGTATCACGATTGAAACTCGGGAAATCGTAATTACTCGAGCTTCCGTCCTGTTTCTATAACCATTCGCTATTCGAAAAATATCGATAAACGAAGAGAATGACAATCTTTTTTTGCCAATAACCGGATATAACATCTTTGTTGGTAAAAAATTTTGCGATTCTTTAAAGAATATAGGTCGCAACATTTAGAACCTGAATTTCTTTCTGACATTACTAAACTCGTACCGTAATCTCTTAACACGAAAACAGTTTTATAATAGACGAAAGTAAGAATAAATTAATCCTTTGTTAAGATGAGTGAAGCGAATCCAAAACTGTTTCATTTAAAAAAAATGAAAAATATTCACTTTTGGTATACATGTTACCGGTAATGTATGAAAAGCTGACATTCTATAGAATGCCTTAGCATTGTATATAATCCCCGGCGTTTTTAGACAACGTATGAAATATGAGAATTATTACATACTTTCCCTAAGCATTGTATATAATACAAATGCTATTTAAGCAAAATATGAAAAAAGGTCCTGATAAGGCTATTATATAAATGACGTGATATTTGCCACGTGAGATGTATTTCATGTATTGCTGGCTAGTTTTAGGCATTATCTATAATACAATGCTTAGGCATTCTATAGAATGCCGGATTTCAAACTTTGCCGGTAACATACACACTAGGAACGTCAGGTATTTAAATTTTGGTTACCCAAACGATCGATTATTTTAACACAGAATACATCACACATGGTCATGTAATATATCTTCAAGCCTTTATATTTAAAAATGTTCAATTTATCTTTGTATTACGTTTTCCTTATTAAGAATTCTTTCTTTCACATAAAAAGCATCCATACCGGAAAATTGTTCAATTCCCGTTCGCTTTATGACTTAATTTTAAATTTTGATACCTTTGAAGCCAATTATTCGAAGAACCATTGCCCCCCTCCCGTCACCTCACCCCAATTAATTCGAACAATCGACATTCCACTGTGAATATTTTGCGAACACGTGTCCTCACGCTCTCCGCATCAAAAGGATGAACGAAGCCGTTGGTGTGATCGGATTCGAAGCGATTCGAAGGCCGCAGCAGGGTTAAGAACGGTCTTATGCTACGCACGCTCGTGTCACACCTTTATCGAGGCGATCTACGGAGCCGCGGGACACGGGAACAACGGCAGCCATGCCGATCGTTCGGGACACGGAGGCTCGGAGCGCAACCGACGTCGGCGAGGCGAGTCGAGGCGGTGCCCGTTCGCAGATGCAGCGGTGCACTGCAATTAAACGCGCGTATATAGAGGAACGTAGGGCAGATTTATGCGTAACTGCCGGCTACGAGATATCTCCATCCCGTTTGCTCGATCGTCCCCCTTCTTGGTCCGCGGCGCTGCCTCGTGTCTCGAATTCTCCGCGAGACATGCGGCCGAGCCACCGATCGCGCGCTCAGCGGGACCGGGACGCGATCGTTTCGTATCTCAATCTCGAAGGTGGACGCGAGGCGCGGCCCCTTTCGCTTTGATTAAGTATTAAGCGTGATTAACCGTGGCCCGTGACAGCGCCAGCGGAGAAACTACGGCCGTGAAACCGGCCTTCAAGGCTGCATTGTTGCCTCGCTCGCTGAGTCTTTCGTTTCAACCGGTCCTCGAGCCGTTTTTACGACTTTTCCAGCGAAACTGGCAAACATCTGGTTCGGAAGGTGATTAGGTTTTATTCTGTGCATTGCGTGGAACTGGAAGAATGTCGGTTGGTCGGCAAGGGGACAGGGGGGAGGGGGATGTCGTGCACGCTTCGTCTGATCCTATTTAGCCGTGGTGTTCGGGCGGAGGTAATTTTTAGGTTTTCGACGGATTAAACCGACGTGCGACGTCTTAGTAGGATTTCTGCATTTATGGAAAGAGGATGTAATGTCTTTTAACCCTTTCGCTCCTGTCGGGATATATTTATCCCAATTTTTGTCCGAAAAATTCTGATTCTTATAAATTGTATCGAAATAGCATTGGGAGGTGATATTTTAGTAGTATATGTATCTGCTATATATTTGACAATTAATGACATCTAGAAAAAAAGGTTTTAACTAAAAAAATAATTTCAAGTAAACCCATTTTTTTTCTAACATAAAGATTTAAAAAACTAGGAATGAAAGGGTTAAGTAATGCAAGCAGCAAATACGAACGTATGAATCTAAAATCTATTATATTTGCGTTAATATATGTCATTTGTTTATTTTGTCACACATTATGGTTACTACTGTATGCTTGTGAGAAGATGGCAAGCAAAAAGAATACCGCTCTCGTTGAATCAACTTTCGTAAGACTTCCTTTACCAACGCAATTACAGAGCTAGAACCTACGTATCGTTAGTGCTTGTTGAAAAAATGTGCATGAGTTGTGGTAGACCAATCAAATCTACATTCTTGTCAAGAAACCTTTTTTTACATTTACACAGTATCTCGTGTGAAAGATCGAGTTCATTATAAGTGGATGAAACGAGTGATATTTGAAGGAAGGTAATAGGAAAAAATAGTGAATTGGTGAAATGGCGAGTGGTAGAAAATAGAGAGGCAAGAATCGGTGTTGATTGGAGCTTATTAGATGGTGTGGTGGCGCTAGTTGATAGGGAACATTCTAACGATGTTTCATACGTTTCTGGAAGTGTCAAAAAATCCTCTGATACATTCTTGGCGGTTTCGTGTACAGGAACCAGTTAACCTTTCGCGATTTCAGATAACATCAAGCATTATGATCGAAGCGTGTGGTGCTGGAAGGCACATCGAAGTCGAGACTAGCACGCGGCTCGACATTACTCACGGATCTTATTATCTTTCGCGATCGGAACACTCCCTGGCGAACAACAAGTTCGCGCTGAAATAACGGAAAAAAGAAGCAGAAAAGTTTGAAAGAGAAAAAAATCGAACCGTTTATAGCCATTGTTGTTTAACGCTCTAACGTATTTGATTTCACACTCGCACACGTATTGGCCACCAAACAAAGTCGAACCCCTTGGCGATTTATCGCGTGAGGTGGTCATGGATCGGTAGAAATTTGCACGATCCCTCTTCAATATAAAATATGTCTGCTGTAACTCAAGCGTGTCCTGTCTCAATTTAAAATGAAGGAATTTTCATATATAGGGTGATCTCTTTCTGTAATTGCGCATAATAGTCTTTCTATACCCAAGTTAAACGATGTTGAACAAAAAATTGATAGAAATGTATAATCTTGATTAGCGAATTTTTAATACCTATCATCGAAATGCAGAGCCAGGGAGTGAATATGTAATTTACTTAACTATAAACTATAAACTAACGTATTTTGAGTGGATTCCTAGTTGAGCGGGCATCTATTATTCCAGTGCAAAGTATGAACGAGACTGGCAAAAATAAAAGTTATGAAAGGGGAATATGGAGACAGAGGCGAACTCTTTCTGAATTTGCTAGGAAACATGCTATCTTTGCAATAGTACTCATGAGGCGCAATCGATCATAGTTCATCTAAAATCGCATCAAACTATCCCTACCCACTGAGAAATACAATTCTTGCTTTCGATGTTGCATCAGTATTTACAAATGTTTGTGAATTTCCCTACTACCGTACAAATTACTCACTCATCAACACAGAATAATAGAAGACTCTTGGTTAATCCTGTTCCTCGACTTTTGTTGAACCCCTAACGTTGAATCTCGAGCCTTTTCCATGACAATAAGCTGATTTCTCGCGGGAAATCCAAGTTTCGCTATTTTAACTTTTATTGGTACACACAAACATATAACCTTCCACTTTTCATCTTTACACAACAGAGCGCCGTTCGACGCGAAACAACAATGCAGTGTTCCAGTTCGTACAGAGAACGAGAACCGTTCGTGTAAAACCGAAAGTGGCGGGAACCGTTTTACCCCCGGTTCTCAGGTACAACACGACGGAAACCACAATTTTCGTGGCGCATCCAGAATTTGTTCCAGCGATTTTCGGGAACGTCTTTCACGGATGCGGCCGATCAAATCCGCGCGCCACACGCACACATCGTTCTAACAGGCACGTAACCATAGATTATCGTGTGTATCGTGTCGGGCACACGTGGCGTGCGAGAGAAGGAACATCAGGCCGAGCATTGCTGCCCGATCGTTCCGATCCGGTTACGACAGAACGGACGATCGGACGCGATAGTTATTTAGCGTACCTGGTAATCAGCGACCATAAAAATGAAAATAAACCGACACGTTTCGTACGGTAGGTGCGCGTACGCGCGTGTGCGAGGCGCAGGGAGGGAACGCACACGCGGGCCAGCGCCTGATAGCAATGAGAGCCTAAGTTCCGGCAATAAAGCCTAAGTGCCAACTCGCATCGTTTACGGGGGTCCTTTTTCTCTTAAGAGCTCCGGGAGATCCTCGAGGTGCGCTACGGCAAAAATCGTGTTTAACACTATTTCTACCGACGATTCACGTATACCTATTCCTACCACGACATTTCCA
>JAOPTO010001686.1:0-25723 GCA_033822845.1 Tetrapedia diversipes
CCTGCTGTCAAGGAGGAACCTATCAAACGACCCGAAAAAGACATCAAGAAAGCTGAACCTCCAAGTATCAAAAAACCAGATCCCAGCGTTTCTCCTAAAAAGCTTCAACCTTCTACACTTCCTGTAACTAGGCACAGAGTAAGTTTAATGATACTTATATTTAATCCAAAAGTTTATATTTGTTTTTAAGCGTTACTGTTTCCTTCATTACTTTAGTTTTCAAAGAGTTTATCCCGAACACCATCGCCGTTTAAAAAGACTGAGGACATTATAGCTACAGTTAAGGTTAAACAACCATCAAAGTGAGTTTAAGTAAATTTATTAGATATTTTTTATATCTAAATGTTTAATTCGAATGGTCATTATTAATTTCCAGAGAAGATAATAAAGAAGAATCGCCAAAGGAAGAGTCGAGCTTTTCATCTGGAGATACCTTCCCATTAAAAAAAGACGACAAATTGATTAAATCGATCAAAACAGCATCTGAGGAAAAGAAGTCAGGTCAAAAATCGTCAGAGCCGGTTCTAATAAAAAAACCAGCAGAGATAGTGAAAAAATCGAAAAGAGAAAAACGTGACGGTTCTTCAGATTCAAATGACAGTGAAAGTGAAGGTAAGAAAGAAATCGGATAAGCATGAATATTATAGTAAATTCCGGTTTTTTATATTTTGTCGTATTTTAGGAAAGAAAAGGCCAAGAAAATTAGAAAAATCTAGAAAATCCAGGAAGGCATCCACGGACGAAGAGAAGTCGGATAAAGGTGGTTCTAGTTCGGATTCTGAAGAAGAAAGGAAACATGCGGAAAAAAATAAAAAAATTAGGGACTCGAACCGAGGAGGTAAATATTAAATACTTTAATTTAACAATACTGATTATAACCTTCAACAATTCTTATAATTTTGACAGATTCATTAGATGAACGTACCAAGGATAGGAAGGATGGTAGAAAGCGGGAGATCAATGAAAATGAGACTCGCAAGCGATCGAAGAAAGATCTAGAAGAGGAAACGAAAAAATCAAAAAGATCTAGGAAAGATTCTTCTTCAGGAGATGAAGATCAAAAAGTAAAAAGAAATAAAGCTGAAGATGATAGATCTAGATTACGAAAATCTAAAAAGGATTCAAGTTCAGACGATGAACCGAAAAAAACACGAAAGCGAAGAGATAGTTCTTCTGAAGATGAAAAATCAAGAACAAGGAAATCAAGAAAAGATTCTACGAGTGAAGATGAAGGAAAAGTTCGGTTAAAAAAGTCAAAGCGAGATTCGAGTACAGACGATGAAGAAGTAGGAGAAAAAGATGCAAAAAAGAAAAGAAAAGCTGATGACAGTTCAGATGAAGAAAAAGTGAAGAAAAAGCGTAAAAAGAAGACTAAAACTAGTACCAGTGAATCAGAGGTAATTATTTCTTTTAGATATATTTTGCCTATTAATCATTAGTTATTTACTATTTGAACTTGAACTTCAGGAAAGTGAAGTAGAAGAAAAGAAAAAGAAGAAGGATAAAAAGCATAAGAAACATAAGAAGCATAAAAAGCATAGGAAGCATAAAAAGAAGAAGGTTGCTGACTCCGACGAATCTGATGTAAGCGAAGGTAATACTGAGGAACTGGAAAAAAAACTTCGAGAGAAAGCATTGAAATCGATGAAAAAGGGACACAGTATAGAAAGGAGTGATTGAGAATTCGTGTGATTTATTAATGAGGGTGTGTAATGTTGTGTGTACTTCTGTATTACAATGCACTTGCTCTAACTGTATCACGAAAATGTTTCTGTTTATTATTAATAAGTAGGATTTTATCGTATCACATTTTGTGTAAAACAAATCTGGCATTACTAAATACAATTCGTCGTTTAGACGAAAAAAAAAACCTAATTTTTATGATCCTTAAATAAACATTAAGGTTATGAAGTTAAATGCAATAGATTTTTCTTTAATTTAGCGAAAAAGATATGTTACTACAGTAGAGACAGTAATTTCTTGTGCCACGTTAATGTACTATTTTTACATTTTCCAAAGTTGACACAAATGAGCAAAAATATAATGTCCTTTTGTAGTTTATAAGTTGATGAATTGTTTATTTTATAGGGCGATGAGGTTAATAGTAAATCTAATTTATGTAAAAATAATTTTGCATTGAATTATACATAATTAAGCCAGATAAATAAATGACATCTTGAGAATGTTACGTACCTAATAAGAAATGATCACCACATCATCTTGCTGCGGTATTCGTACGTGTAAATTATATAATGGATTTCAATCTACAATCACTGTAAATTTATTTGGACTTATGAATTACCATTGAATTCGTACGTAACATGGATTTCACGTAAATCGTAGTATTGAAAATACATGATTTTCCAAAAAAAAAACATTTTGTATTTTAAATTATGTATAAATCATTACATTTATGTGTTCGTCATAACAAGGAACTTCTCATAAATCCGTACGTATTTCAAACGTATTTACAATTTGGCCAACATTGACTCCCAATCTGGTGAACATATAAGCGTATTACTCACTGGTCCTAGATTAATTAGATCGCCGTTTAAGTTTTCTGTATCCACTTTCGCTGCAATAAGATCCTACAATAAAAGTATTATTACAGACTGTAAAGTTTCATTAAATTTTCTTCCTCATTAAGTACGTACTTGCCGAAAACTAAGATGCGATCCAACATCAACAATTAAATTATTTTCACCTAATAATAAGCGTGTTTTTCCAGATTTCAAAATCTGTAACTTGCCTAAAATACCAGATTTTAAACTATTTAAAGTACAATATTTCGATTCTGATTTACTTTCGTTCTCTTTTTCATAATTTGTGCTACTTGAACGGCTTGGTCTAGTATCTTCTGCACTACCTACTAAACCTGGCAAACAGTCTGGAAACTATTATTTATTCATTATTTAATATACTAATTATAAGAATAAATAAACATCTGTTTTATTAAAAATTGTTACCTGTATTAAGATATAAGAGTTTGTTTTATTTTCAAGAATTTTAGGAAGCGTATCTAATTCATTTTTTGACTCAGATTTAGGTATTGCAAATTTGGATTCCTTTTTGGGTAGTAATACTAAAAATAAATATTAATTATTATAAAGCATTACATTTATAAAAAACATATGCTTACCTTCTCCATTTTCTAAGATAATTGGCTTCCTATCTATCTCTTCATCTTCATCTTCTTTCCCAGCTTTTACTTTAGTTTCTTCTTTATATAACTTTGCTGTAATTAGTAAAACTTCATAAAACACGTGTTTACTATAGTAAATACTGATAATTTAAAAAATAATACAAACCTTCTTTAGCCATTGGCAATATAACAGGGCCATTTTCAAGGTTCACAGTTTCTCCATCATCAATAAAGTCATCTCTCAATAATAACTTTATTTTTTCTTCTTCTTCAGCTTTATCAACACTACGATTTAAATCTAATTTTGGTTTTTCTAAACATACTTGAGCACTTCTATTATCGCTATCTCTGTAACCACTACCACTACTGCTACGTTTTCCTGGTGTATTTACTATTCCAGTAGACCAAATACCAGCAGACTATAATACATAAAATATTATATAATAATGTTGTATTTTCTAAAACAGTTTATTTTCAATTTACTTGAATTAAGTTGCTAGATCCTCTTCCACGACCTCTATCGCGTCCTCTATCTGTGTTGCCTCTACCACGTCCTCTATTATCCTTACCTCTAGTTGACTTTGTAAAATCATTTTGCACTGCATCTCTGAAAAACAGATATTATTTAATTAATTTATAGACTCAATTATTAATTCTTCTTCTTAAGTCAACTTACTCCTTTTTCTTTATTCTCTGAGCATTTAAATTTGGTGTATACACTTTCTTGGGCTTTTCAAGCTTAATGCTACCTCCTAATGTTAAATCTCTTGGCAAACGGAAAGATGTTAATCTAGTGGTTGTAGTTGATAATCCAGGCTCTGTTTTAATATTTCTTATAGGCACCGGCATAGATGTTCCAGGTTCTACTTTTATCTGAACGTTTGATGTAAGTGAATTTCTTGAATTACCAGACTTGTCAGAAGCCATTATTAATTGTTAAAGTTCAATTAAGAATAAACGTCAAGTATTATGATTTTGTTATTGACAAATAAAATATCTTTATATGTAAATACATATATTTTCAGTGCAGTGTTTTTTACAAAATTTTATTATAATAATTTTTTAGCACGGTACATCGTACGTAACCTCTAATATACACAGTAATCGTAAATTGTATAACAATGAAATGTCTTTTATTAACATTCACAAATATCAATAAACAAATACAATATTACTATGAAAAACTGTTTAAACATATTTTTCGATCCAATTTGTAATTTTTTTAGATCCATAATGTACACAATTACTATACACCCATTGCACATGGCTTGCCTGCTGCCATACTACTACATTTTGACTTGCGTACAGTGTTTAAAGAGACATGTATGTTTATTTGTGTATGTGAGTTTAATTATGAGTATAATAGAAATTACGACACAAACAGATATGAATGATATATTAACTCGGAAATAGTTTATGATTCATTTATTACATTGTTACACATCTTGTACATATGCATATACTCTATATACATATATGTATATACATGTACCCTATATTTTTAATTCGATATAAAAGCAAATCTATAATATAATAAAAATTATTCTACAATAATTAAAATTTCATATTCATATTTCGTACATTTAAATATAATCTCTTGCGTGTTTGTTTTTCATTACATGTACCCGTGCATTGCAAGTGGATTACAGCACGAAGGAACAGCGGGTATTTTTGAAATTTTTCTGAAAGAGATTCGAAAGTAACCGCAATTTCTTAGTATCCCGACATCCTGGAGTCCCGGCAGGATACTCCAGATAAGCGATAACGCGAACAGTAACCTCCAGGAGGCGGTGGAGTTTACGATGTTTTCAGCATGGCTAGTAGCAGTTACATGGGCAGGAGAACAGACTCCGTGTGATGAGGTCATCGCATGGTTTTTTAGCCGCACCGGCAGTCGCGACGCGGAGCGCCCGTACGCCGGCTGCTACGTATAATCCTGCGGTAGGGACATGCTTGCCATGTGCCTATCCGCGACGTATCGTTTCTCCTCCAATCGCGAGTGCAACGTGTTCTCCTTCCACGGTGTCGTGAAACCGTCGCTCAAACGTAAACGCGTTCACCGTCATTTTAATAATTCATTTGCCCTGGCCCACCGGCTCCACGGTTAATCACACTTTTCAGCAAGTTTCGCGTCCCGTCGAGCCCCTGGCTACGAGTGCCTGATTTCAAATAGACGTAATTTCTACCAGCTAGACAGATGACCGATTTAAAAGGCGACCGGTCAACTACGGTTCTTAAACCTGTTTCTCTCCCCCTTGGACATGGAGCACACGTCGAGTTTTCGAGCAGCCTGCCTCCGTGGTACCTGTTCGTGGTATCTTTCGGTCTCGGTCCTTTCTAGCATTCGTTCGACCAGACGAAAATTTATTCGCTGGAGCGACATTCTTTCACGACGGACAATACGGTATATACATAACTGAACGCGAGAACTTCTGCGATTCGAGGCTGTTTACATTTGATTAAACCTTACTGTTAATACATTCTACGAGTCCGAGCACCTTTTATGTCCTTCGTAAATATTCAAAACTTTTCTGCACGCCGCGATTAAGTGGTGGGGAGCAAAACCGGCGGGAGGGGGCGGTGCACCGAAGGATACCACGTGTTTCGGTATACGCGAGGAGCAAAATATTGCGGCGCAGGCGCGAGCCACAGCACTCGAGTCGGCGAGTTTCAAATCTCTGTTATCGCAGACTACGAAGCGTTGTTCTCCATGAAGCGGCGCGCGTTTTCACCGCAGAACGTGCACGTTAACTATTGCAGTTACATCGTTCTGCGAATTCCGACGAACATACTAAGTGTCACGATCGAGTTTGCCCAGTGAAGGGTTAATAATTAAGTTCTCTTTGAAACCTTGAGAGCAACCCAACGGTCAAATTAAGCTCGACTCATTCGAACGTTTACGGTTACGTTCGCGATCTTTTCGTGCAATCGGTCGTGGCACAGTCGCTTTTCGACAGTCGTACGAGAAGGTTATAAACACCCATTGTCAAAAGTTTTCGAACTTGTTCTTGTGCAGCGTCTCTTTAAGCAGTGCCTTCGTTGAGACGAACACAGGTTAGCTCGAACCCTCGACCGGTCCCCGTCAATCGCCTTCCGTTGTCTTCTGTTTGAGGTGCAGGCACGGTGCGCGAACCCCTCGCCCGAATTCGAGCGATCGAGAGACACGCGCGAATGTGTTTCAGTTGTCGCGCGCGCGTGAACGTGGACGCCTCGGGGCGATTTCTAGCTCCTCCATGTTCAAATTTCTTACTGGTGTTCGCGCGTGTTGCGTAGTGAATTTTTGCCGCACGCTCTAAGGACCTGCGTCCGGCTGAGTGGCCGTTTCGAGTGTGTTCCCGGGGCCATCGGAAGCGGACCGTTTTCGCCAAGATGAACGGCGTGCAACGGATGCCCAGCGACGCCTTCGACGCCAAGGTGAGTTCGCAATTTATGCCATTCATCCGCCCGCGAATTAGCATCTCTCAGACGTCGGCCACGTGGTTGCGCCTATGCAAATGCCTGCTCGACACTGTGCGGCATTCCTCGGTAATTAAGCATTGTCGCGAATTAATCTGAATAACGTTATCGCGCGGAGCGAACGTAGTCGTGTGAGACTCGTAAATAAAAGAAAGATGGGCCCTCGAGATGGGGACTTCGTCGCGTTCGCGAAGGAACAAAAAAGTAGAGAAACAAATGGCGTGTTACACGGAGAAATGCATGACGATCTGTCAGCGTGCTTTGATATAGATTATCCAAAAAATTGATGCAGAATTTTTAAGCAAAAGAGACCTTATACAGTTAACCCTCGAAGTACGTATGCGGTTTCTTTCATGATCGTTGAAGTCGTTGCTTTCTTCGAGTCGAATGCTTGTGATATTTTTCACGTGGTAGACTTATGTTCTATGGCACTAGCATTAAAATTGAAACAAACGGTGACAGAGAGATTGGTATCTTACATAAGTATATTTTTTCTCAAATGCTAGAAGCATGTCGAGAACAAACTGACAATGTGTATTCGAAAAATGTAAATGTACATATATGCATATGTTACATCACATGTAATGTATTTTCGCCTTTTATCTATGGAGCTGCACTTGCATAATGTCAATCGATCTTTTTTCGATATTCTTGTCAACATGTTGACCGAGGATTTTTATACGTTTACGAGAGATTTGAATGCGCAATAAAGCACGGAATGCACACGGTATGTAAGGAAGCACGCGTTACAATACTTATAGGACGAATTCGGTAAGAACTTTTTTGTTGACCAACTAATAAGTAAATAAAACGCGTCGCGGTCCGCTCCAGATGTGTCTCGATTTACGAGGTTATCGTCGGTCGATGGAGTAAACCGAGCCGGCGGAGGTCGTTTAAAAAAGCATCGTTTGACATGTGTACACGTAATCGGGTCGACCTTGGCCCGCGTAACCCAGTACTTACATACGACGCCCTTGAACGGGGTCGTTGAATCGTAGAAGCGAACGATCGCATGCATACACGGTTTCTATCGTCTAGGCACCTCGTTTCATCCACCGGTAGCCTCGATGGCCACGTTCTCCCACGTTCAGCATACTTTTTTCTCGCTTTCCGCAATGCGGCTCGTCTACGAGGAACGTTCTCTTCGAATAGACATCGTTGTCAATTAAATTTCTAAACGCAACATATAACGTGTACCTAATTATCTAATTTACTTTTTGTAACCTTAAACGCGTATCATTTCTTGCAATATGACTCGTCCTACGAGAAACGTTTCCTATTAACACTTGGCCATCCGAATGGGTAGATCTCCAATTTTTTTCCTCGACAAAGCAGTGCCATTGATTCTATTTACTTTTGTTATCAGTTGGTGTTGAGCTAGTGTTGAATTGATTAAAAATTGTGCTTTGGAAAAGCAGAAAATCAATTCAATGAACTATGAACAGTACTGATTCAAGACTAACTGATAACAAAAGAAAATAGAATCAACTGCAGCAATTGTTGAGGAAAAATGGGACATCTCCCCATTCGGTCGGCTAAATGTTAACCCTTTGCGGTCCTATGTCGAGTGTCACTCGACACAGCGCACAGTGGGGTATTTGCCTCGAAAAATTGGACAAAACTCTTTCCATATTCAATCAATCTTTAACACTATTCCTACCGACACCTCACGTATACCTATTCCTACCGCGACATTCTCACGTAAGACAGACTACAAATTTTTCTCAGAAAATAAACAATGAAAAAAGAAGTGAATATTGAAAAATGTATTATACGTATATTTGAGAAAAAGTCTAAAGTTTAAAGGCGATTCAATAACGTTGTGTTTATGAAATTTTTTAAAAACGATCATTTGATCGGTTGTGGTAGGAATAGCGTTAAACTGACATAACTTCGCTGAAATTTATTCAAATTGGACAAAACAAAGACGATTGTAAAGTTAATCCTTTGCAGTCCTATGTCCAACGTGTCTCAGGCACATCTTCGACATAGAACCTGCTGAAACGAAATTGCAAATGCAACGCAAAGTGTTAATAGGCGTCGGTGTCGATATAATTTTTAAACGCAAGACACACTAGTTTCGAGTATATTTCTTACAATCATGAATCTACACATTTTTATCTCCCTTCGCGAACCACGGTTGAAATCTACGATGCTACTACCATCGACTCGCGCTGCACCTTCGTGCACGAGTTACACGAAGTTTGTCATCGTCGAGCTCTCGGTTCGGTTCGAGGAAACGGCATGTCCTTCCGTGTAGAATGGTTACCAAGAGGACATCGATCGCCGTCTAGATTTATACCGTGCAACCTCGCGTGTCACTTTTCCTCACGGAATAGTTGGTGTAGACAAGCTTACCGTCTCCTCTATGCACGGTAGCAGTTTCACGTAGCGCCTACACTTAGCCTACACCAACTACAGGCGCTCCTCGACTTTGGTTCCTGAAAGTGTGCGCGAATGTTGAATGTTCGAAAGTAGAAGGGATGTAAAAAAGTATGCACCAAAAACTGTGTTTCAAAGTATTGATTGGAACAACATTGTAGCCTTATGGCTAAAGTCTGATGTCCCCTGGAAAGGGGCAGCCTAGTAGCCTGTTCGACTCACGATCTCAAAGGGGACATCCGAACGTAAAGGCTTAAGAAGTTGAATTTTTAAAAATGTGCGAAAGTCAAGGGGCACCTGTACTTTATTGGAATCATTCGCGAGGAGCCACCAGTAGGGAAACAGGAAGCACGTTTGCGAGGAATCAGCGGAAGAATTCATATTTTGTAAAACAAAGTTCCTGGGGTGGGACGTGGAGTTTGATTTCCCTATTTTATCATAATTCTAATACATAACGTGCAATTAGGTGGCTTAAAGCAGAGCCTGATGCACCGAGGTAACGCGATACTTGTACGCCAAGCCTATTGGCAACGCGACTCCGAGCCAAGGCTTGGATTCGAGCTGCCCGACAGGCCAGCGTCGATTTCAACCCCTCAGGCTCTTGCCTTCGACCTTCCTCCGCGCTTAGAAATCCTTCCATGGAAGCCTTGCTGTTTTCTACACAAAAACTACACAGTCCTGGGGGTCGTTTCACCTTCCTTGGTGTGGAAGTCAGATTTTTGGCGTTGCACCCACGTGTCGAGGTTTCGTCTCTGATTGGATTTCGATCTTTCCGCAAGGGGTGGATACCGCGCAAAGGTCAAGGGGAAGGGATGAGGCATGCGAAAGGGGTGAAATTTAGTCGGTTGTAGCCTTTGTAGGTTTAGTATATTTAGTATATTTATTATAGAAATAGGGTGGGTATATTTTCGTTATTGGCTGAAACGGTAACACCTACGAATTAGATCGTACGTCGAGGCGTGCATTGAAAGGATCAGGTTAGGTTCAAAACTAATAAACTTCCTTATGTTGAGACCATGTTATACTTCACCCCTTTTGGCAGTTGTCAGGATTTTTAAAAATACTCGTGAAATATCTTAGGAGGTTAATTTTAACCTAAATTTCTTCGATATAACATAAAGAAGTGATACAACACCGTTTAAATATTTTGTATAAACCGTATAAAAATCTTTTTAGTTTACTTGGTTTGCTTCCTGTATTAAATAAAAAAATAAACAATTCGCATAAAATTGAAATCCACTTTAGGCTAACATTTTTGCTTCCCCTCCAAACGAAATCCCTTTGCTGTTTTGGGTGCAAACTCCTGAGCTCCGCACGGTTATTATTTCATTACTTTGTTCCCAAGGATGGTGACAGAGTTCACCTGTTTGTGAGCACAGATTTCGTAATTCGTAACGAGCAAGCAGACGCGTCGCGATCGAAGAGAAGAAGCTCGAGGCCTTGTTGTAACAGAGGCCTCCGAAACGCTGTTTCCGCGGACGGCTCGGGGAACGATAACGTTACCCCTGGAGAGGAAGTTGGTGTAACCGATATAAATAGCGTTGACGAACGCTGTGCAATCTCGTAACGCGATCGCCCCGCGATTTCTCGCGCTTTTTGCCGCTTGTTCCTTCCGCCGAATAATAATGAACGAGCGGGCCGTTTGATCGATTCGTCGGCTAGAACTCAAACGGATCTCTACTGACATCGCCGTGATAGAGAAATAGGCGGACGTCGTACTGAATTTTAAACTGTAAAGCTGAGAGGGCATATCATAATCCCATAGGAGGGGCAATTTGAAAATGGACTCTATATATGTTTTGAATTTTTACTTACTGTGTTTTGTTAACAATTTCATAGTGATTTCTTTCTAGAACCTATCATTTATGTTGCTTAAGTGAACAAATCAATTTTTTAATGTTAAAAATTATGTATGTTACATAGGGGGGGGGGGCATAAAAACTTTAGAAAGGTTAAGGTGGAGCATGGCACAAAAAAGGTTGGGAAACACTGGATTAGGGCATATAAGCCAACGAAAACTGCTAAGAATAATAGCAATTGTTTTTGCAAATTGTGCTCGTGAAGTCTGAAACCCGTCAAATTGACCCCTTAAAACCTAGTCAAATTGACCCCTTAATTGGTCCCTTAAACCTAGTGTTAACCCTTTGCACTCCTGTACTGAGTGTGAAAGCATACTCTGCTTTCAAATTTTCGCGTATAATATGCAGTCTGTAGCTTCTTCGGTAAATGAATTTAATATGAATAGAAAAACTAGAAATTTTAACACTGTACGACGCGAATTGAATTCAAAAACAATTTTTATTCGATTCGCAGGATTAACCCTTTGCACTCCTTTGTCGAGTGTGACTCGACGTCAGTTTTTATCACAGTAACTCCTACGTCGAGTGTGACTCGACATTTTTAAAGTGCCATTTTAAATACACTAGGGGACAAAAGTTTAACACCAAAGAGACAACGAAATTAAATAAATATAAGTTACAATAAATCTTGAAAACTATGTTTAATATAATTAATAAAAAAAGAACGAACCATTTAAGGAATTGTCCTTTGAAGTAAATTTCAAATAAAGCACCTAAAATACTAGGGAGTTATTGGCAACCAAATTGAAAAATAATTCAGAGTGCAAAGGGTTAAAGGTGCTCGTTACTATCCACCTTCTTCTGGACGTGCTCGTGTTGCGTAAGGAGCGTTTATCTGGCGGGTCGGTTAATCGGTGAAAAAGTACGCGAAGCGGTTGACTCACTGGTTAAACTTTCGAAGACGGTCACGCGCGATTTCGAGGGTCCTCCTAAGAGTTAAAGCTAATATTTTGCCGCAGTTTTATATTGAAAAATTTGGTCACCGCGACGGAAATAGAACGCGCTGCAAATCTCGACGAATAGAAAAATCGAAGAAACGAAACGGATTCAGAATGTTGTGTTGGGTTATGAACCATTAACGTATTACACCGAAATAAAATTAATTAATTGCTACGATAATTATTAACAGGTTGACCACCATGAGAGTTTTGTTTATTTGTTTGTAAACCGGTATAAAACCAGTTAGTGTGTAGTTACTGTAAAAAGAAGGGCACATACTGACGGGCAATTTAGAAAGAAAAATATACCTACGGTTTTGTCCGCTTTACTTTATCCATGTTATTTCAAAATCTATTGGTCAACGATATTCACACTTTACTGGTTTTGAACAAGTTACGGTACTCCAGTCACCGATGACCACCATGGTCCCGCTAGGAAAATCGGCTCCGGTCACGGGTGACCACCGTGACAGTGTACGCGTTAATATACTGCTGTATTAACACTATTCCTACCACAACCGGTCAAATGACTGTTTTTAAAATTTCGATTAGAATTTCATAGATGCAACGTAATTGAATCGCCTTTAAACTTTGGACTTTTTATCAAATATATGTATAACACATTTTTCAATATTCACTTCTTTTTTCATTGTTTATTTTTTGAGAAAAATTTGTAGTCTGTCTTACGTGGGAAAGTCGCGATAGGAATAGTGTTAAAAATTCGATTAGAATTTCATAGATACAACATAATTGAATCGCCTTTAAACTTTACGACTTTTCCTTAAATATACGTGTAATACATGTTTCAATATTCACTCCTTTTTTCATTGTTTATTTTTTGAGAAAAATTTGTAGTCTGTCTTACGTGGGAATGTCGCGGTAGGAATAAGTACACGTGAAGTGTCGGTAGCAATAGTGTTAACCCTTTGCACTCGACAGGTGACTGTTAGTCATTTAATGATACTAACATCAAAAATTAAAAAATTCAAAATATTTACTACTTCACTAATTAATCGCTTAACTAAACTTAACTAATCAATTAATTTATTTAACTAAACTTAACTAATTATTTAATTATTTAACCAAACTTAACTAATTATTTAATTATTTAACTAAACTTACCTAAATAATTAATTATTTAGTTTAGTTAAGTGATCTAGTACTAAAATTTACATATATGACCATTCGAACTCTGACTAATGAATAAACTAACTAAAGTCTGAAAATTTGCGAAATTATCATTCGGTGATTAATTAAATTATCTCACGAGTGTAAAGGGTTAAAATAAACGAGCCACCACATCGATCGATAAGAACATCAACGGGAGATTCGAAACAGCTGCGATCTTGCAAGTAGAGCTCCAAATCCTCGCGTAACATCGTTCCTTTCCTGATTTCGCAACGACTTCCCGGTTACCTAGCTGCGACATTTCACGGGATGCGCGTTTTACGTAGCTAATTAACCCTTTACACTCGAATTTAATATGACCATGAATTACCGCCAACTCGGTATTTATTTTTTTATTCAATCGAAACAAAACTTTTCCAATACGTTATTAGCATACTTGGCTGTAACATTTCATGAGTACAATTAAAAAGAATGAAAATTCCACGGTAAAACTTGTGATTACGCATACACGTGCATTAAAGATGCACGTCGAACGATCCAGTTTTCGATATTTCGCGAGTCTCGTAGCGATGGTTAACGCAAGGTCTCACCGTTATTAAGATGCAATAAACCAGTCGCGCGTGCCGCGGCCGCGCTCTCGAAGGCTGCTCTATCTTGAAGCCCGAGTGAAAGCAACGGGGTAACCCATTCGCCGGGACTCTTTGCTTTTTTCCCCTGTTCGTGGTTTTTTTCCTTTTTTCGTTCGAACTTCGGTTTCGCGTTACCCGGAGGACTTTCACGTGGCCGTGGCGCGCTCGTGTGCCTGTGCTTGCGACCGATCTATCCTTACGGCGACTGAAATCGAAAATTGTCGCGGCTCGCGCATCACGAGAATGGAGCCGCGAAACCCAGGTTTTCTTTTCGAATTTTTAATTGGGAACAAATTAAGGAATTGTTCTACAAGCGACGCTTTTCGTTTGAAACGAAGGAAGATACCATCGAGATGTAATTAACACTATTCCTACCGACACTTCACGTATATACCCATTCCTACCGCAACATTCCCATGTAAGACAGACTACAAATTTTTCTCAAAAAATAAACAATGAAAAAAGAAGTGAATATTGAAAAATGTATTATAGGTTTATTTGAGGAGAAGTCTAAAATTTAAAGGCGGTTCGATTACGTTGTATATGTGAAATTATAATCAAAATTTTGAGAACGGTCACTTGACCGGTCATGATAGGAATAGTGTTAACCGTTTGCGTAGCAGAGGGTTTTCAAAAAACACGGTCGAAAAACGCCAAGGAGTGCGATCGCGCTCTTTCGATTATGTGTCGAAATATTATGTTCTTCAAATTTTTCATATTTTTAATTTGTAACTTATCATTTTATAAGATACTATTATATTTGTAACTTATTATTTTATGAAGTACCATTATATTTGTAACATATAATTTTATAAAATACTATCATATAGATATTATTATGTATTATATATATATATATATATAATAGGATGAAATCTGAAAGATTGAACGCGTTTCGGCAAATTGTGAGCACGCTGTCGGTTGTCCGTATCGGTCAAACGCGCTGGGTTTCCTCGACAGGAAATCGGAAGAGCGCGAAAGCAACTTATGGCGCGCTTCACGTTTAACGGTTAAGAGTCACTTATGATTGGCAGAGTTTGATATCGTAAAAGGTGAGAAGGGAGCAATCAGATTGCATCGTTACACAATGGAAGCAGCAGGGATACCGCCGGGCGTTAGTAATAATAGATATCGCTTGGTCGTTTGACAGGAATTAGCGAAACGATACCGCCGTCCGTGGAACGGTACGATAGTTTTCGATCGAACTGCAGTCTAGATCGTTGTTAACAAAAAAAAAAAACCAAGGCCTATTGTTACCTTACGAAATCACGATAAAACCCGCGATCGATCGTCGGTTCCCCTCCGGACAGCTCTCTATTAATCTTGTTTCGCAAACAGCGGCGGCAAATCGCGAGTTACACGGGCGCATTTAAGCGAACGGCTCATTTGCCGCAATTAGGTCAATTATTATCATTTGCTGGAACGAGTCGTAAACCAGGAGGGCGATTATACTTGCTACTACAAGCGAGAGACAACATTAGGAAATCAAACGGATCGTTGTGCCCGATGTTCGTACGCTGTTCGATTCGCCTCGTCTCGATGATTGTTCGCGGTGTTGATCGGTGTGTTGCTCGCGTGTTGCCGGTCGGTTGGAAAAGAAATCGGTTGCTCGCGGATGATGCATCGCGGCCAAGTTCCGCGGTATTGCGACCTCATAACTTCCGCCGCGTGCGCCAGCGAAAGTAGGATAACACGCGAACCCTGTCAACGCGCGCAATTTTTTCTTCCTCCGGACAGTATTACAATATTTTCTCTCGCGTAATTATTGCAACCGATGGAATATTAAGGTAAAATAAGTAACTGGTAAATTGCAGTATTATAACGAGAACAAAAATTATATTTTATACACAACATCAAGCTTGGGACGAATGATGTGAAAAAGATAATGGTAACGAATGATATCACTGAAAAAAGAAAGAAATGAGAACACGAGCATACAATCCATGGAATGGAAAACACGACAGTACTAATGTCACTCATAGACGCTGCAATTATACAATTTTATTTTTATTGATTTTCAACAGCAACTTGAGATCGTTATTTAACCCTTATGGCTCCAAGTGTGACTCACAAGCATAATACAAATATTGTAATCAAAATTATATTACTTCTGAAATAAATTAAGATTGTGTTTTGAATGACTTTAACACTATTTCTACCGCGACATTCCCGCGTAAGAGAGACTACAAATTTTTCTCGAAAAATAAACAATGAAAAAAAGAAGTGAATATTGAAAATTGTATTATACGTGTATGTGAGAAAAAATCTAAAGTTTAAAGACGATTCGATTACGTTGTATCTATGAAATTCTATTCGAAATTTTAAAAACGGTCATTTGACCGGTTGTGGTAGGAATAGTGTTAATATTATTATTTACATGTGATTGTAGCATTTAAAGTGTGACACTTGAAACCTTGCAAGTCAAAATATGACGAGAATAAATTAGATTTGCCGGTCGAAATTCACACTTAAAGGTAACAGTGTTAAGGGTTAATACTAGGCCGTTGGTTACGATCGTCGCCTGATATTTAACATTCGATGAATTAAATAATCCACGATTCAAATAACGTTGCATCGGTGTAGTTCCCCAAGAATAACTACTATCTAATACCGAAGGATGGACATCCGAAGGATAGGACTATCGATCTAGATTAGCCTAATGCGTGATCTAGGCGTATCTGCCGACGAAAAGAGGTCGTAAGAGCCTCGATTATTCAAAATACCCAAAGGCCTTCGAGTCGCCGCGCAAAACAAACCAGTCATTCGCGTGCAGTTTTACGATCTACGAGGCTCTGCCATTTTTGGAGGCGAATTCCTCGTCGAACGCGCTCGGTTTCGAAC
Organism: Tetrapedia diversipes; assembly: GCA_033822845.1. NCBI lineage: Eukaryota > Metazoa > Arthropoda > Insecta > Hymenoptera > Apidae > Tetrapedia > Tetrapedia diversipes. The sequence continues at coordinate 16,376 of JAOPTO010001686.1, forward strand.
GATCCCGAGGGGAGAGAAAAGGGAGTGACCCGAGCGAGAGACTCGAAGCGGGGAATTCTGAGCGTCACGTGGAAACCGAGCTGAATCGTGGAAATGTAGCCGCGTAGTGTTTTCATTTACGGTTAAACGAGTTCTCAGACGACGAACATGGTCGTATGCGTGTGTGCACCCGCGCGTGTATATATATATCGACCGACTAGATCATCGTGGGGATCGAAACGATCGTCGCGTCGATCGAACGATACAGAGAGGACTCACGATGATCCCATTGCCTTACGAGGCGCAACCTCGTCGATTATTTCGTGTCGACAGGAATCCGGCTGCCAGGGACTCGATATCAATTATCAGCAACACGCGTGACGAGCGTAATTGCTCGTGGCGAGCGTTTCCTCGTTTTTTTTTTCTTTTGTCCCTCGCACGATTTATGTCTTCATCCTCTCGAACGCTTCGGACGTTTCGTCGTAATCGCGTCGCAAACGCGACAAATGGCCCTGAGAAGATACACTGGACGTTACCATAGGTGGGTCAGATCGATGCGTACCTTTTTTCGTCGCAATCGATTGGCAGAACAAATTAGTGGCCCGAATGGTTGCTGATTAGGACCGTTTTGTTGCCGATCTCTCGAACGAGCTGATTCGAAGGAATCGATTTTTCATGAAAATCGGTGTTCCTCGTTTCACGGCCTTCTAAAAGGTGGTCACTGGTGGAAGAAATTGCTAATTTCACGAAATCGATGTAGGATTTGTATAAGTGGAATTTTACGTGTTAACGACAGGGTGTTTTCGAGGACCAATGAAGACATCTAACTCAGGTTAATTATTTACCGAACGATTTCTGGCGGGAATTTAGGGTGAAAAAGGAACTATGAATGCAGGCACTGCTTGTCCAATGGTAGCTAGTGACTCGAAGTCGCATAATCATGGAGCACTTGATAGTTTGCAGATGTAGGAATGCTTAGAGACGGCAAGCAAACCGAGGTTGCGCTGCCCGAAGAATAGGAACATTGTTTCGAAAGGATCTGATCACAGTTCGAGGACAGTTGCGTTGGTTTCCGGCAAGAGGACCGTGTTTTATTTCGCTGTTATTCCAGAACCTCGAGAGCCATTGAAACGTACACGTGTACCACGTTATCGAACAGATTTCAATTAACGACGACTGACGATCGACCGGTCACCGATCTTAATTGCCCCTCGATAAAATAAAGCAATCTTCGTCTATTTAACAGAGGTAGGGCCAATTTTTTTACTCCAGCCGCTTTATCGTTCGACGATTCGAACGGTTTCGTTTGTTCTTTCCCTCTTGAAACGCATACACCGAGGACTGGTGTCGCTATCGCGATTAAATTGCCACGGATAAGTCAAAGGAAACCGCTAACGGAGCAACCGTATCGAGGCGACGGAGGGGAAAGCATTCCCCATTTTTTTCCCCCAAATTTATAAAGAGAAACCCGTGACGTTGCGGAAACTGGAGACCGTTTCGAGGCAACGTTCGCGTGTCCACGACCACTCGAGCTCCTCAGGGAGTCGCGTGACTCCCATGGGATGCTTACCTAATGCTCGAGGAGGAATCATAATGTAACGTGGCCGATGTTGGCCAGAGCTGGCTCGCCAGCTTTGCGAACGGGACACCGCCAATCCCACGAGACGTGTTTATAAGCGAACAAGATGGATGACTGTCGTGCCTCAGGAGTGGCCGGTTAATTCATTCGGGTTATGTAGGAAATATGCGTTCGGGTTAAGGTGTTCCTCGGACAGAAATCGAGCCTGGTGAAACGTTTCGAGCGTTTAACCGTTCCTCGTGCAGAGAATGCATTATTAGATTAAGTTTTTTGAAGGATTGGTGAATTTGAGGATTGGCAATAAAATCTGCCTATAATACTTTTTACTTGTGACTACTCGTACACGACTAATTGTTCGTAGAATAAAATGTTAGGGGGACCGGAAAGTAATGTCGTTTTCTTACATTAAATTCAAACACATAAATTTTTAACGAGTTTTTATTTTTAATCAATGATGTGAATCACCTTCGTAATACCTTTTGCCGTGTAGTGTGCAAATTTTCGATGCTGGATCGATAAAAATCAATTGCTTTTTGAGCAAAATATTCAGAGATCATACAAAAGACATTACTTTCCGTTCTCCCTAATAGTTGACTCTCGCGTTTCGCAAAAAAACACGTACACACGCACAAACCTGTGTAAACACGCATACCTTATAACTAATTATGGTTCCGTCGTATGTCGCGATTATTATGATACGACAATGACGATCCCACATGTATTTATTTCTCGCGCAGTTGACACGCCGACACGCAGCAGGTTAATTCGTACACGGCTAGGTAAACAATTAGTAATTGTGCAAATGGTGCATGATCGGTGTGACGCGCGTGCACGCGTGTATCGATGACGGACGATGTATTAATCATTTTACGCACTGGAAACGCGATTTCTCGAGCGCTCGTTATCTGATAACGACGCCTAGGCACGTTTTCTTTTTAACTTTCGTGTCGCCCGTTAAGCTTTGCCTCTTTTCAACGAGCACCGGGAACCTTGGCGAGATACACGTTTTAATCGTTTAATCGGTGAGTCACGCTTAACGATCGGCAATTACATATTAGTATTCTAATTCTGGAGTGCACGAGCAACCAGAACTCGCGTGCGGGACCGTGTTTCCGGCTAGCTCGTGGGATTCCGGGCGGAATTGGATGACCGGTGATTGTACGATTCGTTTATAATTTCACGGTCCAACGGAGTCGTTCAATAATTCTACGCCGCCCTCAACTTTTGCCCTTTCGATACCCCGTTTTCGCGCGTTTCTCAGCCGTGACTTCGGTGACGAGTTAATCCGTTAACCCTTTGACCGCCACGCCGAAATCATATGTTTCGCTTAGAACGTCACGAGAGTATACCGCAAGATGCGATATTTCATAGAAATTAATCTTTTATTTTATATGTTCTAATACAAACTTTTAATCGTTCAGTGGGGCACTTTTTACTTCAAAGTATCCTCTAATTAATGGTAATGTTTAAAATGCACTAACTGTCTGTGGTGACATGGAACTCCTGCGGGTGTTCTATAGGGCTGCATCAAACGCTTTACAACAGGGCCTGAACGTCGGCCCATTCTTCGGCCCAAATGGCCAGGCGACCTTCATTACCACGGGCGTTTGATTGCAGTCTCGTTACAATCCAAAAAACACTCGCAGATTCCTTTCCATATCTCCACATTTTCCCCCCCTCAACGCATCCAGGGAATATAAATACAGGGCCTTCTTGGGTGTGACTACACAGTTATACATTCGATCTATCGCAGTCAATCTATCGTTCAATCATTCATTTATAACACACAAACCTTTAATAACACACAATAAAGACTTCTACATGTCAATTTTTACTCAACTCTTACAATAGTAGTTAAAGTAGTTGAAACGTTCTGGTTACCAATGACCACCATGATGTCACAGGAGAAACCGTGATTCAGGTCATATATGACCAACGTGGCAGTCAAAATTGTTAACCATATAATCTCCTTCCTCTCCAGCATTTTTCTCGTACACAAAATTCTGAAAAGTGAATTACCGCCTCGAAAACGATCAGCAAACACCTCTTAGATTCCCAACGGAGCACCGAGGTTTCATTCTACCGATAAAAGGCATCGTTTAACAGACAAGGGGTTGACGTAAATGCGAAGAAAGGTCGAATCGCGAATCATCCTCTCGGAACTGAGATCCCGTTCTAAACGCAAAGGTGCGCACGTGAAAGCGCATCGTTTAAAGGTTGTTGTTACATAGAGAGAAACTTCTGGTCTAACAGATCACTCGACATATTGCACATCCTGTGCACGCGTTCGCTATCGCTACCTGTTTGAAAATACCTATCCCGTAGCCCAAGCATTTCTTCCCTTACAGGGTAGTATGTCACACGTATTTACGTATACACACGTGAAGCACACGAAATAAGTGAAACAAAGCGTTCCGCAGACACATTGTAAGTGTCACATATACAGTGGCTACAAAAAGTATTCGTACACTATGTTTACAGATAAATTCGTTTAACCCTGAAATTCTGAGTCTGATAGAAGTATTTGATAAAACTTTGTGGATATGTAGATTGTAATAGTATACGTATGAATTAATCTATTGTTTTCATCTAAATGTTATTTTAAAGGGGTGAAACCAACGTTGAAGTTTCTGAGTTTTATCTCATTTTTAAAAGATAACTTTGTAATGATACTTGATGAAGCAAAACCTTTCAAATAGAAAATGTTTAATTTTTAATACCCTATCGCTCTGTCATAAAAAAAGAACACTGAAAAGCTTGTATTCAAAGCGTAAAAAATCGCTGAAACTTTGAGATTCGTTATCAGCCCCATTAAAAGATATCTTGCCGCCAAAAAAATTGCTCCACGCAGGACACACCATGCTCTGTATACACATAAAATTTCATTGAAACTATAATTTCCTTATAATGCAGTGTACGAATACTTTTTGGAGCCACTGTACATGACTGGGCTCTCGAAACAAATCGGACCGTCACACGTATGCGACGCGTGCTCGCGAACGTGTTAACCCTTTGAGTGCTGAATACTCTAGATCGAAATGCTTTGCATGCATAGCATTATTGTTACTCATGCACTAGTAGTTGTGTTGCAGGAAGATCGAAAAACAAATGCATATGAATGCTGAATATTTCAAGGAGTCACTGCCAATTAGAGAGCAGTAACAATACTGTAGTAGATTTCGCCAGACGCATACATGCGTCCATGGCATTCAACGGGTTAAACGTTTCCCAATAAGGTGTCGGGTTTCGGGTGCGATTAATTGGATCGAGAGTTTCGAGATAGGGTGTCATCCCAGTGAAAAGGTGAACACATCGTTCGCGGTTGTACGTGGCTATACCACCAGCGAGTATAATCAACCACGCCCTTTCGGATCTTATCTAGGCTGCACCCTTCGATATTTTCCATCCCCTGTCGGGCTGGTTCGCCCCCGAAAGGTTAGCCTACAGCTTTCGCCTCGTGTAGGAGGTCCCGCGGGACGAGCCGGCTGGTCGACGGGACCGAGGGAGAGGAATCGGAATAATTGCCGCGCGTCCTTCGAGCCCGTTCCGCTGCGTTGGCGGTTACGGTTTCACCCTTGACGTGTTTCTTATGCAGGAAAGGAGGAGGGAAGGTTACTCTCTCTTTCGCCAAGACGAACTTCCGTTACTCCTTTTCGGGAACGCTAAGGCGAGCCAAATTCGTTTCACGCGCCTTTTAACGCGTGCAAGGCTGATGACCCGTGATACGAGCAGTCGCAAAGGTTGTGCGAAAGTGTGGCTGCCATTGGATCTCGGGATCGAATTGGGAATGTATAATAATAATAATATTTATTCGTTTATTTGACGGGACGACCCTTTGTTACACAGGGAAGGAAAGATAAAGATCCTACGATATATAAAAAAAAGAATCGATATAAAGTGATAAAGAGATACGGTAGGCGTAAAGATGGTAAAAGTAACATCTACTAATAATAATAGTAATAATAAAAGTAAAAAACAGAAAGAAAATAAATAGTAATAGGAAAATTTTTTTTTCTCTTCTCTTCTTTTTTTTTTCTTTGTATCGCGTACAATTTATGTTTATATCATTATGTATAAAAAGGGCTACTAGCCTGTTTACAAATAAAATAATAATAATAATAATGATAAAGATCTTCATCAAGACTTTCGTCGGTTTCTCGGGATAGTTTCGTAAAGGTACCGTTGTTCTCGAGCGCGTTAATTTTCTTCAGCAACGAGTTTCCCCACCAAGAAAACAGACTTGGTATCGAAAGAACATCGGTGAAATGTAATCGATGCGTTTGCCCGTAAGATTTTGTCCGGAAGCTCTTCTCTCGGTGACTGGTAAGGTTCGGTCGAGTTTGCGGGATATCGATCGTGAGCAAACTACAACATTTTCTCTGAATATTCTTCCCACTCGAATAGCCGCGCACGGTCCCCGCGATTTGATTGAACTGTTCTGCCAGATTGATTTCATTTCCGTCAACAAAGTCTGCGCTTGCTGCTGCTTCATTATCGGAACCCGATAAAATATGTATCGCGTTCCCCTTCGCTGTTACATTTCGGGGAAAATCTAAGAAGCCTCGTAGGGCGCGTGGTTGTGGATCGACGATCAAGGGAGAGGCTGCACAAGTGCTGCAGAACTCGTTCAAGGAGACGTGCAAGCAATCATCTCAAAGATCACTTTGATCGCGAGATCATTTGTTGGGTTGCACGCGTGGGTTCGTTCTTAATCGATATCGACGACGAACGAGACAAACCGTGACAGGATCGAATCATCCTGACCGTGCCTAAATAACAGGGTAACTTTTGACCGCCAGCTAAACCCTATCGTTACTATTTCAGCCGTCTTGTTTCGGTATGAACGTGACTCTAACCGGAGACTTCACGTAATAATTAATTTATGGGGTTGCGCAACGACATCGCGAGGGGGGGAGATATTCAAGGGCCAAGTTCAAGATAATAGCCAGGCCGATTCCCATACGGTTTCCTCGATCAAGGCTGAGCGTGTCGAGGACGTAAGGAATTCGAAGGTATCCGTGGCAAAGCCAAATATGCAACAGAGCCTCGTCCTTCGCAGCCGTGATATTTAGCCAGGACGGCCGATAATAGAGAAATCGGGGTCGCTGTTTAATGTGTGGAACAATACTCTTGGAGATCTGCTCTCCGCGCCGCCGCCGCCGCGTGTTTCGTGACCAGATTGGAGCACGTGCCATAGCTAACGGCCATTCGGCCTGATTTACATCCGACCACTACTAGGTTTCCCTTTTTGGTGATCACCGGGACACAGAGGCTGGCTGCGTCCAGACAAAGATGAACGAGCCTTTGAATGTCTTTGCGCTGGGAACGAATGTGGACCGGGGACGCGAGAGCGTGATGGTAGAGAAGGGGAGAAAAAAAGAGACGAGAAGCACCGCTGCTTGGCCTGGCAAAAGAACAGAAGCCCCTTTTCATCCGTAATCGTTTCGCGTGCCATTCCTATCTTTCGAATAATGTTTCCACGACGGCATGAAAATTGTACACCGACCGCTTCTAGGAATGGCGCGCGCGCGCGTTAGACACCGCGATAGAAACGGATGCGGCTAATGTTCTTGCTTCCATAACGCCCGAGCACACGCGTGGCATTTTAGAAGCCGATTCCGTCGAACACGACACCGCTTACGAACGCTGCAACATCTTTCGATTTAGTTGTCGCTCGCGCGTTTAAGGAAAATTCCAATTTGTCCACGTGACGCTTCCGTAACGGGTGAAACCTATCGTCACGATTCTAGAATCCGCACAGGCCGAAGGATAAATTTAGGGTCACCGTTTCCTCGTGCTTTTCAGTTACACATTCTTCAGCGAGGCGCGACAAGTCGATAAGCTCCAGACCCACGCTTTCATTGTTCTTGTCGGTGAGGCAATTTTTATGCGGCGCCATTGGTGAATTTTTATTTGTCGCCGTTGGGGCCCGTTAACGCTTTACCGATCGCTAGTGGTTTAACATACGCGCTCCCGACCGGTTCATTTTGACGTGGATGCATCGCTAATGATTTTATTATTAAACGATATTTTCTTCGTGTAATTTGTGGCGACCTTCCTGCCCTCGCCACTAGGAGGGATTTACCGACTACCTTTCTCGCAAGTGCTCGAGAAAAATAAATAATAACATCTCTGTACATGTATATTATTATACCCGAGCAAATATATTCGACATGGTGTTATACTATTGAAAATTATGAGTTAAGAAGGAAGAAATAACTATATAGGAATTTCGACCTGTCCCTTCCTATTCCTGTATCTAAGGGATTCCCATTCTTTTTTCTTCTTTTTCTCCTTCGTTCCACAACAGCCACAAATTAATAGTTTAATACTTCTTTACAATATACATACGATATTGCTCTGAAACGTGTTACCTTCGTATAAAAGAACGTTACAAAATTTACAAACGAAGTATGCAAAAAGCCGATTAATAGGTTTCCAGTAGGTAAAGCGTTAACATGGCCGCTGGGAGTGTTCCCGTAGAAATTCACACCGATTTCGGGCAGCACGCGTTACCGCCACGTTTATTAATCACGAGGAAGCGGCTTATTAAATTACATTACGAGTGCATAGGTTTGTCGGTGCGGTTCCTGCCTGTGTCAAGGTCGTATCACTTTATTTAATAAGGGTTAATTGCCCTCCGGTCAACGATGTTAGCACGCCGTTGTGTATAATTCATGAATTACGAGAGTTCCATCGGCTCTCTGAGTTACGCACCCCGCTGTCCTCTTAAATATTCGTCCCTTTAACACGTTGTCGGCTATATCTTAAAAAGTTAATCCCTGGTGCTCGTTGTTTCCGTCACGGTAAATCTGCTCGCCAGGATTTACGTCCCGCCAAGCATTCGCTGCCTCGCACTTCTCCCTTTTACGCACACCTATAACTCCATCGCGCGCGTGCTTTTATTCGTGTTCCCCCTGTTGGTGTCGAGCCATGGCTCGTGTTCGCTCCTTCGTTCCACGATTTCTGCGGTGTAGATTGTTTTCGAGCATCGGCGATTCATTTTTCGTGTGTCCACAGAAAAAACAGCCGTGTCCTCGCACGGTTATCGTGTCCGGGTGACGTAACGATTTTCATATCTCGCTTAAACCGAAACGATTAAACGTGAACCGTGAGCTTGTACGATGGTATTCGTTTCGACGGGTTTGAAAATTCAAGTTAAAATGACGATATTCGCAAAACATCAAACGTTCCCTCTGTATAGGAAGGAATTGTTCGACTAACAAACAAACACAAAGATAGAATTAACTATCCACTTGAATTCACTAACAGCAAATTAGAAAACTGAAACGCAAACATCCAAAAGACTTATTAGAACCATAATATCTCATGTAAATGTCACCAAGTTAATTGTAGTACTTACAGGTTAAAGTAACAATTCAAAAAGTCAAATGCTAACTGTTATATAAATATAATTATTTATAAATAATAAATATAAATATAAATATAAATATTTATAAATATTTTTTAACCCTTTGCACTTGAAAGGTGATCGTTAGTCGTTTAATGATACTAACTTCAAAAATTGTCCTATTTAACCTTTGAGTCTGACTAATAAACAAACTAACTAGAATCTGAAAATTTGCGAAACTATCATTTGGTGACCAACAGTCACCTCTTGAGCGCAAAGGGTTAAATAGACACAAATAATGAAGGGAATATATGAAACAAAAATTAAGCTTCCCTACGTAAACAGGGTGCGTTATTTGAATCTGTGCCACAAGTGTGACCCGTGGTTGTACAGCAAGGGATTAATCCGGTCTCTGAAACGTTAGATTAATCGCGGATTG